>JAHFWJ010000490.1:0-141882 GCA_028555115.1 Himalopsyche japonica | reverse complement strand
GCTGTGTGGCACGTAGCGCCGTCCTGTTGAAAACAAATGTTGCCAATATCCTCCTCTTCAATTTTTGTGAACAAAAATTCGTTCAGCATGGTCCGATAACGATCGCCATTGACTGTAACGGCCACTCCTTGCTCATTTTCGAAGAAAAATGGCCCAATTATGCCTCTGGACCAAAATCCGCACCAAACAGTGACTCGTTTTGGGTGTACCGGCTTATCAATGTATGCGTGCGGGTTTTCTGTGCCCCAAATGCGACAATTTTGCTTGTTTACATACCCGCCAAGATCAAAATGAGCTTCATCCGAAAAGATGATTTTTTTGGCAAAATCAGCATCTTCTGTAAGTCGATCGCAGGCCCACTCAGCGAAGCGAAAACGCATTGGATGGTCAGTTGGCTTCAACTCCTGAACCAATTGGACTTCGTATGGCGTCATACCAAGGTCTTTATGCAAAATTCGTCTCAATGATGTCTCCGAAATGTTCAATTGTTGAGAACGACGGTGAATTGATGTTGATGGCGCTTCACGCACACTTTCTGCCACAGCATCAATATTCTCGGGTGTACGCACTGTTTTTGGCTTTTCACGCTTTGGTTTATCGATGAGGATGCCAGTTTCTTTCACTTTTTCACAAGGTAACGAACATACGGAGCTGACGGTGCTTCTCTTCTTCCAAAATCCGTACGCAATTTTCGCCCACATTCTGCAACATTACCATGATTTTCAAAGTAATGTCGCAATATTTCCCAGCGTTTTTCAAGCGTATACACAACCATATTCGTTCAGCGGAAGGATAAAACTAATTATCTGTCAAATCAGACATGAGCTAAATGTTACCATTCACGAAATAAGCACTAGTTGAAAAAAAAAACTTTAGATGGCGGACCCTATATAAGTGGTGTTAAGACCTCTTTCACAGATTTACAAGTTAACGAATAGAGCAAAAGTATTTTTAACATACATATTTATATAATATAAAAGAAAAATACACTGAATTCGTTGCTGTAAATAAATATAGTTTTATTGTTAATACATTCATTAAAAAATCATTTTTATTAACTGGTTTATTCATACGGCTAGCGGCAAGAAGAAGATTCAATGATCAATGATATAATTTCGTTCCTGGAGATAAAAAATGATGCATTAAAAGAGACAGATAGTCTTGAGAATTTCGCGATCAAAAAATGATTGATGACGATAAAAAGAGGATTTTTTTTTGATACTTAAACCGATTTCTGAAATACAATAGTATAAAACGATAGCATACATAAAATTAATATAGTTGGGTTGGGTTAGGTTAGGTTGTTTTTTTGTTTTGCTCAAATAACAACTAGTATAAATTTTCTTATGAACTCCAAATAATAGACCCGTATGAAAGCGTAAGAATAGCCCATGAAATGCGAAGAATGCAAAACACAGCTAAACTCTCAAATAACTTGCCTAACTATAAACCTAAGAACATTGTTGGCACGCAAAACAATAGCAGTAATATACGAATTAATAATGAAATAAAGGTGAAATATTTTAGCAATATCAACAATTTCAGCCAAATGTTCATTTAAATCCGAACAGTCATACTTTAGATATTGTAACAATTTTTAACAGTTGCTAAATATGTTATTCAATTGTTTTCTTTCATTGTGTCGCTTCGAATTTAAATTTCACTTTTATTGCTGTTTGAAATCATTTAGCTTTCTGTGTCACATATTTTATTATTTTTATTGTAAAGTACTAGAATAGTTTGATTATTTATAAATTGTTATTATCGATTATCAAAAAACTCTCGTTAAATAATAAATATATGTATAATTATTATCGCTTTATAGTTAAATATTTAGTTATATTTACTTAGCAAGCTTTATAAAGCAAATGTTTTTTAATATACTCATGTTTATTTATTTTATATAAAGTTTATATTTTAAAGAAAACGATAACTTTAAAGTATACTTTTAGAAACCAAACGACTGCTTTGTGACATTATAAAGTATCATTGACTATTGCTATTTTCGTGTAGCGCATCTTTATTATTTTGCCACACACAAGCCTACTTGAACTGCAACGTTCGTCGTAACAAATATTTACAATCGCATTACGTTGGCTGTAGTCACGAAAATTATCACTTAATTGAGCTTTCGCGTCGCCTATCTGAAAGCACACAAACATAAAGCTTGGAGTTTATCACAGTGAGTCTCTGACAAGAAATAACTTGCTGCAGGCCTATCGAAATCAGTTCTTTCCTGTAATTCTGTTTGAAATTTATATGGGTGGTATCAGTTGGCACAACATGGCAATTCTAATTATTGCATACTCCAAACAAGGTGAATTTGTCAACGCAAATAATGGAATTGCTTCTTGATAGTAAGAGTTACATACATTAAATGTTGCATTCTACTGAAAACAGCTGTTTTAGTTTCAGAATTATTGTCATATCATAATTATAATATAATATAATTAAATATAATAAAGTTAGACATTTTTTTTCATGTTATTTATTGCTTGATATTGGTATTTTCAAAAGAAAAAAAATGTTTTAGCTGACATTCTTACTACAATCCATGAATCGTATTACCTTTATGCAATTTGTTTATTTATGCCACTTCCCATTGACGAGCACGTCACCCCTTAATAGTGGCATCTTAACAGAAGCTCGTTTCTACGAGAACTGTATGTTGTTTAAAGACTTTTACATGATAGATATATCGTCTCAGTAAGCTCTATTTTTTAGAATTGGTTTAACCTATGTCTTCGAACAAAATCAATAAGTTTATTAAGCACGCTGTTTGTAGTACGGTTGAACCCTTGACATTTAATTAAAGTGATTTTTGCTTCACAATACCCTGACCGCTGTATATCAATGTTTTTTTTATCACATTTTACATATTATAAATTATTTCATTAATATATGATTAATTTTTTTAACAGCCAGTAAATAATTTAAAAAAATGTGTCTATAAGTAATTGAAAGAATAATTATTCCCCATGAGATCCAGTCGATGAGGACAAACATATTATCTACGAAGTTGATTATTAATATTTTTTGACCAATTGACAAATACGTCATTACAACTCTATTTTATTACCGTTATCGTTTTTCAATAAGATATTTTGACCGAATATAAGAATGGCGCTTAGATTATATAACAGCTGGTTATCAGGTGGGATTATGTTACATTGGATCAACCTCGCGACAAGTTCACGGGCAATCTATACAACATCCACTGTTTTCAAAATCAAACATTCAATATTGACAATATGCTGGCGCTGTGGGTTAAGCGACATACGGCGGGATTGCCCACTTCCCCGCCTACCTTCACACCGGACGCTTCTCGGAAAAGTATCACAACAAGGAAGAAGCAAGTGAAACAGCTGATCGAGGACAAGAGTTCGTCGCCGTCTTTCTGTGGGCGCCGCCCAAGCTTATTCCGCTTCTGTGTGGGATTGGTCAGCAGATTCTCAACTACTGTAAAAAGAAAACTGTCAACGATTGAATATGGTTCAACAAATAAATAAAAAAAAATTAAAAACAATAATCACAAAACTTACACTTCTCCAAACATCAATTATGTTATAATATAGTTTGATCAATAAAAAACAAAAGGAGAACTGTAATTTTATTTCTCAATTATAAACACGAAAAGATCCTTCTTGGATGATACAGTGAGAAAATTTAACTGAAATTTACTAAAAAAATATTATTTAAAAATTTTAATTCATACAGTTCAATTGATCCAAGCCAAACTTTACTGCAGAGCTTTCTGCGTAAAATAAAAAAATCTTTACCGTTGCTTTTTAAGTTTCGATATTATGAAAGAAAACAAAAATTTCAAATTGTATTCGATATAAAACAGCAGAAAACTAACGTGGTGCTGTTTAGTTATTCTACAGTTGTACGTTTGACAATTGTTTAACATTGTTATACAGTAAAGATTTCCGAGAAATGTGTTATATTCTATGAAAAACGTTTGATCAAAATTACCACACCTAACTCTTATTAAAACGGTTTTAAAAATTTGCAATTTAAGTTAATATAGTAAAAACCAATATGTCAAAGTAGCTTTATTTGTAAAAAACAACGATTTTTTGTTACACCCTTAATTTATTAGCTTATATGTGCATCAGTAAGATTTCCTATCAGTGTCGTATTTCCAATGCAATTTTTAAAAAACATTCAACAAAACTATTAACATATCAGCAATATTAGTAAATTGAAATTAAACATTACTTTTATTATCTTTGTTAGGTTTTGCATTTTAGTTTTCATATATATATTTTGTAACAGGAAATAACACATGAAACTATTTTCTATTAAAAGCTCACAAAAAATATAATTGATCACATTGACGCCGTTTGAGAGCCAGTGGAGATTGCTAGACAGCATGGTGCAGGGTTCAAATCTTGGGTTAGTGCGTTCTTTAGATAATTGTGTCACGCCAATGTTGATGTTATGCAAGATATCTGTAAGAGGGCGGATTGTGTGGCGCTTGGTTGATGGCGTCGTGTGTGGACACAAGGCCCATGGTCAAGGATATGAAGGTGGACGCGAAACGTCATTATTGCATACAAATTCTGCGTCATCCGCACTTTAGAGTCGTTCATTTTGAACTGTTTGGGTGTTTCACAGTTATAACCGGAGTGTGGAGGATGTTTTGTGTAAATGACGTGATTTTGAACTCTATTGAACTGGACAATTTGTAATTTGCCTTGTTTTTATAGCCACAGTTGTTTAAACGATAACAATTTCAATTGCTCCCATATTTCTTATCAATAATGTCTCTATTACGCATAAGGTACATCTAGATCAGGGATTTTCAAACTTTTCATGAAATGGAACCTAACTCGTAACTTACTTGAAATTTTTAAGAAATGTCTTTTTTTTATGGGATAGATATATTAAATTTGGTGTGGCGTCAACCCTGTTTTTTTCATTCGATTTTGTTTCCGCGTTGTAAGAAAATTTTATCTCACTTATATATGTCGTGAATGAAAGAAAATAATATTAACTCGTCTGAACGCTCTTGGTAACTTTTCTAATAAACTTTACCAGTAGAATATATTTAAAGGTTATATCAATCTAATCGGTCTCTAAATACAATCAGTGAAATTTTCGTATTAAACATATCCTAACTCTACTGATTGTTGCAGGAAAAGAGTTCCAAGACCAATATTTAGAAAATACTTAAATTATATATATATATTAGTTATACGAGTATGTTAAAAGTCTTTTAGGTTCCAACGCTAGTAAATTTTTTGATAATTTCAAAAACACAATTAAACACTTTGTAATTATACCAAGTCAGGTAAGTCACTGCCGTTTTCAGTATTTATTTATTTTAAATATTTTTTTTAAATTAAAAACTTCACACAACTCTATGGCTTCTAGAATGTTATTCAAATTATTTTTGATCACAAATAAATCATTTTTTTTATTGGATTCAAAATTTCTAATTGATTATGCGAAGCCTGTTACTTGTATAATGGCACAACAATAAGCACCTCTAAATGACATGATTTGTTCAATTATTGATAGTTTATTTTCAGATGAAAACCATTGTTAAAATAAAATGTTCGTATTTAATATAAATTTATTCAGTAAGACTCGATATTAACATACTTCTATTAACTCTACATTGTATATAATAAAATTCGCAACAAGTTCTCTCTTTCTTGTTCAATTATAGAAGAGTGAGTGGGGAGCAAGCACTATTAGAAAAAATCGATTGACCTTTATGTAAATTTTGTATTATTATACTCATCTCAAATTTCTGCTACAGAAAAACTGTTTAACACGGTGAAAAAATAGCATAAAATAGAAAAAAAAATTCACCGTGTTATAATGGAGTTCTACCAAGTGAATGCCAATTCAATCAATGAAAAACTGTTTATTTTAATATTCATAAGGTAATTTATTTTAACTCGTACAAAATAATAACGTACAGCTTATGTTACATTGAAATATTAAGAATGGTGAAAAATTATTTCGAAAACAAAATATATCGACATACCATCACAATGATCTCGAACAATTATACGATTATAATAAATATAACAACAACGAAGACCGTTAAAAAAATTCTCTCATTTATCAAAAACTATATTTTATTTTTGTTTACCAACAAAATGGCTTTTGCATTTAATATTTTATATTACTCCCATCTTTCTGTAAAGGTGATTATTTTTTTAATCTCCATTAAATAAAATAAATGTTATCGTATTTAGAGTAAAAGACAAAACATGTGGAATCGTAGAAAGTTTCAAAAACTCAAATTTGATATTCCATTAAGCACTTTCAGTCGTTATCATAAATTAAAAGCACTTTGTTACATATTTGATGCTGTTAAACTTTGAAAATGTCAACATTGATTTACAAATTATTTTGTTCTATTGCTTGAATGGGAATTTAATTGGTAGAACTCCATTATAAAATGGTGAAAAATAGTAATGTATTTAAGTTTTACACAATATTAAAAATCATCGTCACATCATCACACCATTGTCAGAACTAGTCAGATTAGTTCTGACGATGTACTATATCTTTAAAATTTTGTAGTACTAAAATACATTGCTATTTTTTCACCGTGTTATTCAAATATTGTTCTGTTAGTCAACTGTCCAGTTTAAGCTCATATCTGCTTTCATAATAAGTGAAGTTCTATTAATTATTTAACTATAATTAATTATATAAAATAATTACGCAATATATACTTATGGCAATACAATTATATTCAACTATTTTAAGCACGTAACGTGAGGACAAAGTAAATTTTGAACTACATTAAATATTATACATAATTGTGGGTGGTGTATAAGCAACATAAAGTGAACTCTGTGTAGGTTCATTGTTTTTTTACGAATTAACTATGCAATATTCCGTACGATCAACGACATGCAATGAGAGTGCCGTATTTTGATTCTAATATCAACAAGAGAAAGAGAGCCTTGTCAGTTACGCCCTTTTCGAGTTGACACTTCCATAAAACATGTGACAAGTTCATATGCAAGTCATAATAATTTTATGTCACTTTGAAATTAAGTACAAAGTGCATTGTATAAGGCGAAAACAGTACTTCTCAAATGCAATACGAGCTGCAAAAAACCATTTTATATCTACTGACTAAATAAATTACTAAGATATTAATGCTATTCCTTGACTTACTTCCACTTACAGTTTGAAATATATATGAAGCAAACGCAGTGTCATTTTTTATACTCAATATCTCAATATATTTATGATCAGGTCAAGTTTTGTATATTTATTAATTAGTTTGAATTGTTGTATCAGTTCTTTATCGTTTGGTTTTGTTTACTCGATATTTTGAATAATTACAACACACCTTTAAGTACTTTTTCCGTAGTAAATTAAATGATCAGAGCCGGTTTCGCTCATCGTGAACATTATCAGATAATGTACAGATAAACATATATATATAATTCTGAATATAAAAGTCAGTTATGTTGCATCCGCGTGATGGAATGCCTGAGGATGCCGAAGGGCGAAGCCCGGGTCATTATTGACAAAACATGTGGAATCGTACAAAATTGTAACAATTAAAATTTGATATTCAAATTCCATCAAGAACCTTCAGTCGATATCATTAAGTATATATATATAATGTGGAAATAGTACTAGAAGAAGTGTGACACCAAGTTAAGACAGTTCTACCTACAAATGATAAAGTCAATTTTTTTATGAACAGCTTTGTTTGCAATTTGTAATTTGCCAGTTGATAATTCTAGCGACGAGCGAAACTGGTCATGATCTTAAATTATATTCTGGAAATGATTGATTGAATGACTGATGAGAAAATGATAAGTATTGAAAAATCAGTTTGGTTTATATGTATAAATAGTTAAATTTTAAGTTTGCAGAAATCTTTTTCTCATATGTCTTACTGAAACTATTACTGACCTTTTGATTTCAAACTTACATACATATATGTAATTATAAAATATGCACTGGCTTAAAAACAATGAAAAATATCTTAGACTAAGACTCATATAGATTTGTGATATTCGAATGAAAAGTAGAAAAGCTAAAGTTATATCAAAGCTTTTTTGAAGACATGAAAAAAGACAAGCTTTTTCAAAAGTTGTTTCTGTCAGTTTTTAACATTTGCAACGCATCATACCAACACCGACCGACTATGTTTAGATTCCCTTCTCGTCTTGGCACCTTCATCAAAAGCATTTTGAATACAATGTAGCTTTTGAAATAGAGGAAATGTTTTCGCGATCTCCGAGCTTTTCGTAAAGTGTTGATATCACATCAGCGAAATAATGAGCTTTTACGAATATTAACGGACTAATTTCATTTTCGAAAACCCGTCTCGGAGCCAGAAAATTTCGATAATTGTTTTTATATCTTCAAATGTGATACTTAAGATTGGTGGATAATACGAAACACTGGTTCTTTATGTTAATTGATTACAATTTTGTGAACCTTGGTTTACACACGAGATCTATTTTGAATTAAATCTTGGCTGAATCATGATGTTTGCATTTAAATTATTTTGATGCATTAAATATTTTCACGCTCACATTACATTATCAAAATCAAGAGAACTTTTATAAGGATAAGTTTAATCAGAAAAATAATGTTTACTGATTTATGGTTGTAAAAAAAGATTATTAATAAAAAAGGAGGTTTTAAATTTTATTTAATAGTGTAAAACAGATTACTTGATGCATAAAAACTTGACTGTTTTACTCGTGCATGCTACGAACATTCATTTGTTTTATTTTATATTGCGATAATATTTAATTCTTCAAGAAATAACATTTTTGTACTAATTTAATGTTCATTTTAAATAATAATCAAAATATAAAATTTTAAAGCTTCTAGCTTACGAAATATACTTTCTTACTCGTATCTTCTTAACTACAACGTGGTTATAATTTTAATGACTCCTTAAACTTAATTAAATGCAAAAGAATAATTAACGCCAATAATATTTGTCATTTTTATTTACTTAAGCTTTACTATTTGTAAACAAATTAAACTTAATTGACGACTATTCACATTATTATATTTACTAATATCAAATATAAAAATAATGTATGAGATGGATTGTAAAATAAATATATGAGTAAAACACTATTTCAATTCTTTGAAGGTGTTTACTGTCACTTCTTGATGGAAAAGCATGATATTTTTGATAATGAAAACACATTTCTTAGTACTTACATTTTAATTGAACTTTTATTAAATTATTTTAGATACATATTTTGACAACAGCTTTGATCTTTATATTTTTCATTATTTCTATTGTATTGTTAAGGTACTGTTTTTCTCGTTGGAAAGGCATGATATTTTAAATAATAAAACATGTTTTTAGTTTTATTTCGATAGTATATATAATTTTCAATAATCAAAATTTTTAAAGTTGTGGAAATAAATATTAAAAAATGTGTTTTTATTACATGGTTAAAAAAAGCAATGCATTTTTTTCTACAAAAATTATAACGTATGTAGTTAATTTCAAAGCTATTTACCATATAAGTTTTTTAGAACTAAAATACATTGTATTTTTCACCATGATATAATAAAGCTCTATCGAATGAATGCTCATTAAATCAATAATGTTTTTTTTTATTATTGTAATTTAAATAATGCCTTTCCATCAATTAGAAACCATTAATATCTTAAAATATACTTTTTATAATCACGACCAGAAGTATATATCATCAGCTCGCGACGAGCAAAACAGGCATGATCATAAAATGTATTGTGGAAATAGTACCAAAAAGTATGTTCCTTTTACTTTAAATTTCTATTGTAGTCAAGCGACGCAAATTACTTATTGATTGTCAGTTCTCTTGCATACCCGTGTGTTAGAATACATGACGACACAGAATAGTTATGGGAGAGTACACAGCTTGAATGATCCAAATTTAATGAATAAAATTGTCACTATTTTCAGTTTCGAACAGTAAATTTTATTAGTATACTCATATAGAGCGTCGCGCGTTTTCGTCTTAACTACTGGTTTGTGACAGATGCTTTAACAATTATCGTTAACCTAGTTAAGAGATATACTACAACAACTATTGCCAATTCAATTTGTCGTAATTTATAATTGCATCTTGCTCGAAAGCTTGCATGCTTGCTTTCGTGTAAAACCACAGAGTTAATTACTGTCTCATGAACGGTTTTCGACAGAACCATATTTCAACAATACAAAATTATTGTCGCAACAACAATAATAAATAAGAGTTTTTTAATATGATAATGTTCATAAATCAGTTGATAATGCTCGCGATGAGCGAAACCGGTCCTGATCAAAAAATATATTGTGGAAATAAGTACTAAAAAAATGTGTTTTTATTATTTAAAATATCATGCCTTTTCATCAAGAAGTGACAGTTAACACAAAAAAAAAATATTAGTATTTAGTATATTACAAGGAAAATTTAAAATACTTTATTAACTTTATATTATAATATATTATATTATTTTACACTCAATTTAGTTAATTACCATATTCTCGTATGATGAAGTCTACTATAATACGATATGGCGTAATATAAAATAAAAAAATACCTTATATTAGCAAACTTTCACAATTATTTCGGCATTATCTCATACACGTATTTGTGTGGATATAATATATAGGTATATGAATATAACTATAATAGGTATGGTGTCGATGTAAACTAGATTTACTGTAGATTGCTCAGCACTACAGCAACACAACAATTATACTGAATTATTACTGCCTTTTTTAGTAATGAGACTTGAAGAACTTTGTTATAAAAATTCTGGATACCAGAAAAGCATTTGCTTAACACAAATGCTAAGTAAAAAAAAATGTATCTGTCAAATTTAGACGACAGCTCTTACGCACCATGCGCAAATAAGCGTGTAATTGTAATTCTGAGGTTTCATTTCTACGTGGTGTATTAAATTAGAATTGTGAAACCTTAAACACTGACACTGTTTACTTTATTACAAATATACAAGTCTTAAAAACTTTTCTTGCGGAAACTCATATTTAAAAATAAAATTGTTCTTTTGTTGAAATTGTGAAATCTGTTCTGTTATTCGACAGTGTTAAATTTGTTTTCAAGAGGACAACACAATTTTTTGGACTGGTAAGATTACGTGAAATTGTCAACGTAACAATTATTACGAAGGCAATTCTATGTTATAAATAATAAAAAAATATTCTTTTGAAAAGAGTTACGACCGTGATTGGTCGATTATTTAAAAATAAAATTAAACATGTAACGTACCCAAAATAAACATTAAATAACTTTTTTTTGTAATCAAGCATTTCTTAAAATGTTACGAAACAACTTTCAAACGATATTTTTCAGTTTCATTTCACCAAAAAAACTTTTCCAATAAAATTTTGTTTCAAAAACAAAATGTGAGTGCCTTACCTAACATCGTTTTTCATTGACAATGAGACAACTTTTAAGGTTTTATGTTGAATTTGGTAATACGTTTTATATTTTTACTTATATAAGGATAATTCTATTTTTGAAATTCGTATGCAAGATAAAGTTTTCGAAAGCATTTGAAAAGACTTCTTTTCGAAAGTTCATAATATTTTAATTATTTGCTTAAAAGTAATATGTTGTTATTAATTTTGGAATATTTTTAATGAAAATTTCTGCTATTTGTTTATAGGTGAGCTTATTACGTGTTGGCAAAATTAGCAATTGAATTATGTCATATCATAACATTGTACATTTTCACATAATTAATTCAATAATTTTTAAGCTTATTTCAAATTTTATGTGGATTTTTTAATGTAATTTGATTTGTTAAAACTTTTTACGATTCCACATGTTTTGTCACTAGCGAACCGGGTTTCGCCTTTCGGAATTTTCTGGCATTCTATGACATGGATGCAGCAGAAGTGTCCTAAATCATCAGATGCATCAGAAAATAGTCGGTTCTGCTGTATATATGTGATATAATGCCTGATGATACCGAAATGAAAAATCCTGGTCGTAAATAGCAAAACATGTAAAAACGTGCAAGGTTTCAACAATTCACATTTGATATTGAACGCATTGCACCCAGCATCTTCAGTTGATATCATAAATTCATAAAAGATTTGATGCAATTTTCTAGAGAAATGTTTCCATCAAAAATCATGTGTAAAAAATTCGAATACTCCACTGAAAAAATGAAGCAAAAATACCACGTTTTAAATACGTGTTATTCAATTTTAAGAAATGTGATGTATATCTGAAATATGCGAGAAAAACAAATACGCTGACTGTTAATAATTCTTTGGGCGGGTCCTGTATATACCTCACGTGATAATTCTTATTTAGATTTCGATGATTAAACACAACAGCAATTTCGTTTCGTCACAAGCAATTGTTGCTGTTACGTGATTCTAATTATATATTTGTTGCGCTCTTCCAACGCGATGAAAGGGTTGCTATTCTCGGACTTGTTTGTCTAATTAAAGACAGAAAAATAAAGATCGTTACGTAATAATAAATCAACAAAAGAAAGTTTTTTAATTCGTCATACGATAATGGAAAGCTTCTATAAAAAGCTCCCACAGCGTAATACTTTGAAATGTCGTTTAATACGTACATCGTACGTTATGACAAACAGCAAGATTATCATATTCTCAATTAGTATGATATGAGGTGGGTATTTAATTGCCAAAGAAAAAACAATTAATTGTTCCACTACCACTCGTTATTTGTATTAAGCCGTTTTTTATAATAAAAGCAGTCTTTTATAACGTATAGACGACGAACATGTTAATATGATTTTTACTTAATTTCTTCAGTTAATATTTTAAACATATATTACTACGAAGAAAAAAATGAGGCTCGTTCAACCGAATAACTTAAGTGGTTCTTTGTTCCTTTAATATCTTCTTAAGATGTTACAAATTCATTAATGCATCAAAGTTGGCAGAAGTTAAGGTTAAGTCATCGTGGCCTATCGGGAACGTATGAGGACGCACCGTAGCAAAAAATTCTTCTTGTTCGATAAATATCTTGAGTTAGTCTCACTGTATGTAATTTATATCGTTATGGCTGTTTTTAAAAATTCAAACAATCATTTCAATCTTTTTAACGTCAGTCAATGTTATGCATTTTACGCTTTTTATTTTGAGCAAAAAACTAGCATTTTTTTCAACAGACTGTAATGAATGTGTCGATTGAATTGGCATTAACTTGGTAGAACATTATAAATTTTAAATACTGGCAAACTGGTTCCAACGATGGTGTGAGCCAAAATAGCTATCAACTATATCTTTAAAATTTTGTATGACTAAAATGCATTGCTACTTTTTCACCGTGATGTAATAAATGTATTTTATCTATTTTAGTCTTTTATATTGACGATTTTTCTATTTCAATGTATTGCATTACAAATTGAGAAAATTATTGAGGAATATTCTGACTAGTATCCAATTTTAAAAGAAGTACGTACAGATAGTTTTAAAATTTGATTTTTTACTGCCTATTTTATAACGAAAATGAGTTTTCGAACTCAATATTGATGGCGGAATCGATGCATTTTCGGTAGTGTAAAATGGTCATACGAAGAAGAGTTTTTTAATCAATAAATTATTTATTTTTATTTAGCTTATGTAAACTTTGAATATTTTCTTTACTGGTAGCTGCTAACTACTGATAACGGCTCGACATGATTGTTGGTCGAAAAGTGAGTTTATTGCTCATAATATTTCAAACAGTTGATTTTTACTTATGATGGCAGAATAGCGGTTTACTGTAAATACGCGTGATTTGAATTGGTTTACATTATTTAGCAACTGTATCCCTAGAATACTTCTGGAAACCACATTAGATTTCAATGGCCAAAATAGACACGTTGTTTTGGCCGATATGACGTAAATGCTGTTTTGCGTTGGCCCCAATTAAGCGATGGCCGAAACTAGAACTGTATGCCGAATCGACTACGATGATTCAGAACGAGGAACTTTGTCGCGTTTTGGCTCAGAGCTTTCATACAGTGTCGTAGCCAAAGCTCTAGCACGGCAAGTTTTTTGATTCACTACATCGTTAACACCTGGCTGATTCAATTCTACTTGTTGCCATGTCAGTTCTAAACAAAAGAATGTTTAAAGAAAACAACATCGTCCATTGAATATACGTTGTATATATTTATAATTAGGCATTACGTACAGCTTTTATAAATATTTGTATTTTAGATTCACTAATTATCTTGTTGTCGGATATAAATTAAAATAACATTCGTTACATAAATTTTCATGATATCTTTTGTTCTTAATTCTGCATAATTTTGCACTATCACGATTAAACAAATTTTTCGTAAGGTCTGTATCATGTTATTCCAAGCTTAAATTCTATAAATATTTATTATAGAAATCAAAAAAAAGAATATTTTCACTTCAATTCTGTAGCCATTTTACCAAATTAAATTAAAGCGTCTGCTCTATTGTGATACAAAGCTTAATACAGATACTTAAATTACTAAATTAGTTCACAAAGATTTAAAAATCCTTGAAAAGTTTTCTTTAAAACGCTCTTTAATTGGTATCTTATTGTTTTGTTAAGTTGGTTATAGGAACGATATCAAAGCTTACATACATAACACGGTGAAAAAATAGCAATGTATTTTAGTTCTACAAAATTATTTTTAACAAATATAGTATAGCTATTTCGGCTCACGCCATCGTCAGAACTATGCTTAAACTAACATTTGCTTATCTATATATAGCTGTGCAGTAAAGGCACACAACACATTCTCTCTCCTGTTCCAACGGCCTAGTTTTAAAATACTTTGCTATTTTTTCACCGTGTTATAATGGAGTTCTACCAAGTGAATGCCAATTCAATCAATAACTTACATATATAAATTTTTCAATAAAATTCCATAAATAAATTAAAAACATTGTATGGATGTTTTCGTAGAATATTTTGAGCCTCGTCAACTAAAGTCGGAGAGAATAAACCATTAGGCTGCAGGACCTATCAATAAAAATCAATTTATCTCTTAAAGCTTTTGTCATATAAATCATTTATATTTGCAGTACCGTAAAAACATTTCAGCTCCGGTACCATGATATTTCATTAATAATTATTAATACGTGGTTCAACAAGAAGTAAATGAATATTTTTTTTCTATTTTATATCTAATACTGGTTTTTCCGATTTTATAAATACAATTAATTTCGATATTTCATAGTATAATGATCACGACCGGTATCTCTCACTATCCCCTGAGATTCTATTATATTTTTTACTTTTAAATATTTCACTTTTCTACGAAGAAGTGACCGTTAACACTTGAGAAATATTCGTGAAATATATTGATCGTAGTAGTAATAGTTGGATCGTTATTTTTATGTTTCCTTTAACATACGACTATGTCCACTCTGCACTGGACGTTTGCTGGGTGTTTTACCAGTACTATTGTTTATTTTTATCATCAATTTAATAATTGTAGAAAAAACAGAGTATAATAATACAAGATTTATTACTAGTTTCATAAAACTACTGAAAATTATAAATTTTTACCACTTAATTGTGCGTAAGTGTTAATCTCAAAATACGCAACCTTGGCATCTAAATATATGTCAGCTTTCTAGTGTTCTAGTTTCTAATTTCCTTACACAATAAAATCAATACATGTGTATATCTCTGGAAGTGTCTTTGTATACATTTGAGTGGATGTAAATATTAATATAATGCGCGTGGTGTCTGCGTGAACCGGATTTTCTGTTTATTGCTCAGCTCTGTAGCGACTTACATCTATCAACAACACAATAAGTATACAGCCTAATAAGTCTATACATAAGAGATAAAGGAGACTTGAAGAGCTCTGCTGCGAATGCTTCATCAATTCAATATAGAAAAAAAACAACTATTAGTCAATTCTTGTTTTTGTTGTTGGTCCTTGCGAAATAAGGACTTATCGATTAATGTTTTTTAAAGGTCTTTTATATGATTTAATGGTGGCTGTTTCATCAAGTGCTTAAATCTGTGATTGAAGATATGAATTAAATCACTGAGTAAATATTTATGACAATTCGTCGTCTTAAATATATGCGGTGCTTAGAATTTTTTTTTTTTTTAAATTTTGTTGCGCGAACACGATATTTTAAGCTTAATAGTCGCTGGTTTCGGTAATACTGGAAATGCATATCAAATTCACAATATTTTTTATACAAATTTAAATTGTTAAAAGATTGAAAAAATTCACATTTTTGTCACATGCGAGCCGGGTTTGCTTATTGGCATCTTTATACAGGTTTCTAGACATTTTTTTTACACTAATTCATATATATTTTGGATATCAAGCTAATGAAGGGTTAAGAACCGTAACGCATTAGCATCGTAAATCTTGAAATGCCTTTCATCTTTTATGTATTTTTCTGTCACTACAGGCGTAAGTCGCTGCAGAGCTAAGTAGTCCACAGTGATTTTAGTCAACTTTGACACTATTATAATATGCATTCCCACGTACAATACTATCCTCACACATATATACATATGCACATAGAACATAATGAACCGAACTAAAAAAAGTCATTTTCAGACGCCGAGGTTATGTATTTTTATTTACTAAAATTATTAATAAGAATACGATTTTGTTGGGTAAATTCAATCCCATAATGGGAGGCTATTTCTATGTGATGCATCTTTATCAACCAGAAATTTTGTAAGGTATTTTTTTTCATATATTAATTTCTCATTTTTGTCACCATTACTCCGTCCCTGATGATCCAATGACGTATAGAGCATCCAACGAAAGTTTGTATATTGTATTAGAAGGAATAGAAGTTTTCATGAGACTTATTTTTGGAGACTGACTGGATTTGTTCGATTGATTTGAGATTTGCGGGGGGGGGGGCG
The DNA here is from genome assembly GCA_028555115.1 of Himalopsyche japonica. Classification (NCBI taxonomy): domain Eukaryota; kingdom Metazoa; phylum Arthropoda; class Insecta; order Trichoptera; family Rhyacophilidae; genus Himalopsyche; species Himalopsyche japonica. The sequence goes on along the minus strand of JAHFWJ010000490.1, from coordinate 125,062 downwards.
ACGCGTGGCGAAAGGGGAGTGTCTTGTGACGTCACGAAACGTCACCTGTGACGACTTGGGAGCCGTCTTGGACACCCGGTCCTTCAAACCTATTTTTTTAAATCGCCTACTATTTCCTGTTAAAAAAATATTCCTTTATATAAAATTCATACTGAAATCTAAATTTTCTTACCAACGTCCCTTAATACGTCATAGCCTTAAATTGATTGTCATTATTTATTGATTCGTTTAAGCACTCAACCTTTAATTTTTAGACTTGAAAGCTATTTATTGCAGAGCTTTAGTCTATGTATTCTTTAATAACATTTATCCTTGAGAATAAATATAACTGAAGGAATAATTCAAAATTATTCTTAATTAAACATAACATTAAGTTAATCTATTTCCTATTAAATTTTGAAAACTTTGAAAAAAAGTTCTTACTTTATGTAGAGCGAGCCTTAAAAATAATTGAAAACTTATTTCTTATAAAACAATTTTAATTTTTTATCAAAACTCGGTTCGGTTTCTATAATTTCTGTACTTTTTTAAACTTAGTTATTCCTGATAATTATAAGCATGGTTAGTGCTCGAATATCACAATTCCTTGGGAACTCAAGCTTATTTTTGACGCCATTTGAGGTCGATTTACTATTATTACGTTGATATAACTGAATCGGTCAAAACTTTCGAATGATTGCTCGGAGTGTCTCAGGAGCAGTGACCCAATATTTTATAGCTATATATTATTTTTTCTGAGAAATATAATGTGGCCAAAAGAGAAAGGCACTAAATTATTTTTTTTATATTATATTAGAATAAATATGTAAATATTTTTTGTATCTTTTGCAATCCTTTACTGTTAAAAACAAGACATGCTTTCATACAAACAGTAATCTCACTTATAAGGTGTTTTTGTCACTTCTTTGTGGTATGCCATTATAAAATATATTTATAATAAAAACATTTTCTTTATGCCATTTTTACTCCATCAAAAAGTGAGGTTTATTTTTAATTCTTACCAATAAAGAGATTTTTTGTTATGTTTCCACAACAAATGTATGATTATGACCAGTTTTAAGTATCGTGAGCATTATTAAACGATCATTTTTACATTGTGGAAATAGTATAAAAAATATTTGTTTATTATTAAACATATAAAATAAACTTCACTTTTTGATGTAGTAAAAATAACGTAAAGAAAACAAATATAAAATTATGTTTAAAAAATTCACTTCATTGATAGGTATTTCGACTTTGCGCCATTATCAGAAATAAATTCTCGTTTTCTAAATAAAATTCAGTAGCCTTTTCTATAAGAGTCAGTTTAAACATTTATATTGTTTATCTAGATATGACATCATGCTGTGATCACTTACCTAAGGAAGTGGTATGAATGATAATTTATAATTCTATGCAAGTAAATGCCGTGTCTTGAAAAACGTGTATTTTGCAATAATATTTTTTTTTTATAATTATCACAACCCTTTAAATTGATGCTAATAATGTTTTAAAACAGATGGTTACTTTTACAAAGGCGTTCTTCATTCATTCATGATTGATAATATTCATTTTTATTATATTTATTTATAATATCATAAATAAAAAGATAAGCCAAGATTTGCCAGCAATTCTGTTACTCTAAAAAACTGATTATTGTTAAATTTTGGTAACAAACACCAAATCATGAATAAATCTTCTATACAAATTGAATATACAATAGCTCACATGTTAATAATAAAAAATAATATATTAGTTCAAAGAAATACCACAATTTGTGTTGTGTTTATTTTCTATTCTTTTTTGATTTTTTTCATAGAACGTGTGATGGTTATAGCTTCAAACAGAATTTATTATGTAAGTTTGATAAAACAGCATGACCCGTACGGGGTCAGATGGGTTCAAGGACACACATATACAGGAAGAGAGAACCATCCCTTAATATCGAACGCGTAAATAAAATATTAGATATTCATTCAAGGTTGAGGTTTTACGTTATCAAATTATTATATGTGATTATATTTGTTGAGTGTAAGTAATAATTTTAAAAATTTAATAAAATATTTGATGAATATTTTTTTTAATTAATGTTGGAGTTTAAAATAATCTAGTTAAGTTAAGGAATATTTAATTTTTTTTTTATGTAATACTCGTCTTGATTTGATTTTAAAGGCTTTTTTTGTATTTAAACTAGTATATTACTTCTGCGAGAAGACAAAATTGTGAAGTTTTTTTTGAAATCGCGTAATGTACGTACATGATTGAGCAAAAGGTGAACAGTTGTTATGCGTGCACGAGTTCATTTCCTGAAAACGGCGACTAAGTTAGGCGCTTTTGATCGTAGCTCGTAGCGCTTGCAAGCTGTACGGCGGGACGCCGGCGCTCGCTACGAAGGCGACGATCGAATGCCTGACTCTCCGCCGCGCAGCTCCTCTCCCCTCTGGGCGGGGCGCCGTGACGTCACGGCGACGTCACTCCGCTCGGAGGCCCGCCATTGGCCGTCCTCCCGCGCGCGACTACCAAATATGGGACAGCGGGAGTCATTCATAAAAGCGGCGGTGGGCGCGCGCGGAGGGTCAGTACCGCAGCGGACGTTGCGGAGAACGGTTCTTGTACTTCGCAGCCATTGCGGCCTTGTTTTTGATACCGTACGGCGCGCGGGCGGAGGAGCAAGTGGTGCCCGGCGGCGCCATGGTGATGGACGCTCTCGAGATGAGCTTGCCGGCGCAGCTGCTCCTGGCCGAGCAGCCGCCCCCCCACGTCCTGAGTTTCGACTATCTGTGCAGGCCGATCGGCTCGCCGGCCCCCGAGCCCAGGCAGGCGCCGGACCTGCACACCCCGGTGACGACGGCGTCCGACGCCCCGAGCTTCTTCGGACCCGGCGCACTGGACTGCGTCGAACCTCCCCCGATCACAGGTACCATCCCGATACCGAGACGTCGCCCTCAGTGTTCCGTCCCCTATGACTTGTGACAAATCGTATTGTGAATGTGCATCGGCTTCGCGGCCACCTGATGGCGTGTGGCTATTCCCGCCTTTGCGACCCCTCATCGGTCTGTTGTTTATCGACACACTTTGTTTGACAGCACGGTGATTGGTTTGCTCGGCTTATCGTATAATTGTTTTCAAACGCGTGTGTGCCATCGTTCAGCATATTGGTGTACGTTACAATCTAGATCATTTTATCTAAAGTGGATCGAGGTTTACGTTCGTTTACTTATAAATATTTCGTGACAAATCGGTTTCGATTTTCATAATCATTCAATGAAAGATTATTTCCTGGTATCTCACTAGACCCCAACAAACAAACCTTAAAATTGCATATTTTTCAATCAATTTCAAATCTGATCATTATTTTATAAGCAAAGCATGAAATATTGACAAGTGTTCACTGTGATTCACTAAACTGCAACGTATAGTCTCGAGTATCTTTGCAAAGTAAACATTTATAACATTATTTGCACACTTCAAACAATACATCAAACAGCAGCTTTTTTATGCAAATACGAAAATAGCACGTCATTTTAATGTAAAACAACGAAAACTTTCTGCATTTTCAAGCTTTCGGTCAAGAGAAGAAAAAAAAATTCCCACAGTAATAAAAATGTCTCGAAATATACTCGACGACAAACAAACAAATATTTTACTCATCCACTTCACGCGTCCGACGGAGACAAGCGCTTTTTGACGCCAAGTAAATAAAAAGGCTTCGGTAAATACACGCTACTTGTCGCTTCTCGTTCTTCTGGAAAATTACCCAGACTTCTGTTTGAGAGCTTTGTTTGTTTTTACAATAGCGTGGAGAAAAAGCTCGCGAGAAAAGCTTTGCGTATCAAATCAAGTTTCGTTAAACTTCACGTCAAATTTATCAACACCAAAATTTTATCGATTTTTTCATCCTTAACTTACTATAAGCAAACAAATATATTCTAAAAAAAGTGTTTCTATTGAAATCACGATGCTTTATAATGAGTGAATTATAAATGCTACTGTTTACAACAATTTACATCGTTAATACATCGAAATTGTAATGTTAGCACAAAACATATGGTTTTAATTTTTAATTCAGTGAATATTCATGGTAAGTCTTCATGTATTTTCATTAGTTTAAAAAACGCAATACCAATTAATAAAATTGCGTAAAGTTTTATCATTAGAAATATTCAATTTGAACTCAATTTATGAAACGAATTTTTATAAAAAAATATTTGTAGTCAAAAACAAAATATACAATTTGAAATAATATTTAAAATATTCTCTGAATTTCATTTGTTTTTAAATACGATTATAATCTGTATAAACTCTAAGGTAAATATTATTTAGTGGTTTATATATGTTTGGTGAACTGTACGCTGTCAGTTGACACCGAAAATTAACTCAATAAAGCGGGTTAAAGGGTAATTACATCAGATGAAGGGGACCAGTGTATCTTGATCTTCAACAATGAACACACTAGTATTAAGTGAACTAGTACATTTCGTACTTTTAATTGAATTTCGAGACAAATTCTTTTTTACGTTGAATTTTGAACAACTATTTTTAATTCTAGATATTATAAAACACGGTGAAAAAATAGCAATGTATTTTAGTTCTACAAATAATTAGAAATTTTAGAAAATTTTTAGAACTAAAATAAATTGCTATTTTTCACCGTGTTATAATGGAGCTCTACCAAGTAAATGCCAATTCAATCAATATTTAATAAAACAGTTGAAGTCTTTGCCATATATATTTCAACCGTCTGTCACTTAAAACACGAAAATTTCACACTTTATGAGTCAAATAACGTTTACTTATATATTCTGCGGTTACCTATTTCAACGAAAATATCTTTTATATTACTAAGTATTTATTCTTAAATATATATTTAAAGTAATCTTAGATATAGCAGTGTTATTTTACGCCTTTATTTATTGAGAAATATTTTAAATTGCATTGTGTTTTATTTAATAAAAAAAAAACATCTTAATTGCGGAAAAATGTCTGACAACCTTCGGATCCTATTTAGGAGATAATGTTACATCACGCATTGCTCGCAATCCACTAGGCAATATTTGACATATCGATGCGCAGTGGACGAAGTGTGTAGTTTTGTTTGAATCAATATTTGACAATATAGTAAAGCTAAGATAGGCAAAGTTACCAATACTGGTTAACGCATCTCTAATAAATATACACAACAGGTAGCGGTCAACTCTTGACAAAGCGTGTGAACCAAACTGTATTTATTAAACTCAGGTATAGCTTTGTTTATTTTTAGTAATTTTTCACACCTTGGCAATGGTTAATTTCAATACTAAGAAGTAACAAGTGTTTTGGCCTAGTGTTTATATAATAACATACTTCAATGAGAATATCTTTTAACTATCGTTGACACGATAGCGGTTCAAAATAACCAGTATAAAATATCATGTCGTCAATGAATTCAAGTGTTGGGCGTTTACCACTAAAATTTTCTGTGCTCCTGATACTTTTTCAAGCAAACACCTGTTGAATCAAGTGAGCTTATTCAACTCAAAGTTTCATTGAATTTTCTGTGAACCTGAAACCTAAAAATACAAAATGTAAAAAAAGCTCAACTATTTAAAAAAAATATATTTTTAAAGCATATTTTATTATACTTTTCACTAAACATTAATAAATTATTGAATATTGTAAACTTAATCAAAACAAAACACTTTTAAATTATTTTATTTATTATTTAACTGTATCGTTCCTAGTTGAAAAAATTCGTGGAATAAGCTTAATAAATTTAATTTATGATATCGACTGAAGGTGCTTGATGGAACTTTAATATTAAATTTTAATTGTTGCAACTTTGTATGATTCCATATGTCTTATCACAAACGACCCGGGTTTCGCCCTTCGGCATCTTCGGGCATTCCATCGCACGGATGCAACAGAACTGACGTGTTGACTAAATTTATATTTAAAATCAATTTTTCGTATTAACTAGAATTGAATTTATTCAAAGTATAAAATTATCATCTAAAAAATAACGTATTAATATGTTTTCCTGCTGCCGTAATTATCTACTGATATCTTTGCTCTGCATTCTTTATTTATATATTTAATTGTGTCGAATTAATTCCCGCATTTATATTTTGAATATTATAATGAATAATAAATAAAATGACAGTTGATAAAACGACGTCTATAGTATCATTTGATTTGTCAGTGTGTAGTGTTAAAAAAACTGCCCATTTCCGTTACAATAGGGACGCGTGCCGCGCGCCTGGCAAGACATCGACGGATAAAGTTGGTCATTTGGTAGGTGAGTGTTACATGTTCATATTACTGAAGTTGTATGATATCAACCGACGGCGCACGCGTGCTTGGCCGAACTCTAAATTAAGTTAATCACTGACTCAATCAAACAATTGAACTGATGACTTCTTACTTTTTTCATATATCTAACAGCTTAATGAAACACGACTCTAAAATCGTACAATTTATTACGTGTCTTCGACTTCATCTTCTATCTGAAAAAATATTTTTTTTCGGTATACTATCGATTGATTTTTCTTTGTTATAACAAAAGCAAATTGACAATAAAATAAAGCATTGACGAAACACACAGTAGGTCGTTAAAAATATCATAAATTTTCACTACAAAAACACTTGAATATATAATATAAAAATTAAGACTGCAGCTTAAGTAGAAAATTTGGAAACTATACTCTATTAAGGTACATACAATCTGTTGATTCATTAATAATGTTATACTCATTCATATTGATTGCAATCAACTATTACAAAATATTGTGAATACAATAAAAATAACTTTTTAATAACGGACATTTTTAGCACAACAATATTTTTATTTTAAATAATAACAATACATATTAAATGATCACGACCGGTTACGCTTTTCCCGAGCATAATCAATTAATAAAAAATTAATTGAAAAACAATCATTTTTATACAAACGCAATACTGAGAAAACAATTTACAGACAATCAAGTCTCTCACATAATCTCTATAATCTCAATAAATTACAGGAATTAAGAAAATAGTAGATTTAAATATAATACGGTGAAAAAATAGCATTTTATTTAAGTTTTATTAACCATATGCCTTACAATTTTAAAAATTATAAGGCATATGGTTGAAAGCTTAGTTTAGTTCAGCTAACACCCTCGTCAAAACTTTCGGTAGACGTTCGTTATAATTTTTGTAGAACTAAAATTAATTTATTAATCTTTTCTTTTACCGTGTTAAAATGGAGCTTTACCAAGTGATTGCCAATTCAATTAACTATTAAATTTGTAAAAAATATTAAATATATCATACCTTTCCACTAAAAAGAATATTTATCGAAATACGTAGTATTCAAAATATACATCGAATAAAATCTTGAATAGGTTCCATCACGCGTAATTCAAAAATCTCTCAAACGTATATTTTAAAAATACAATAAATATTTTTTATTATTTCATTGACAGTTTTCTTTAAATTTTTCGTGTTGATTAATAATGCCTATCGAGTTTTATGCCAGGTTGGGTTACGATTTATAATTTATAAGTTGTACGGTAGCGTATTAAAAAAGTATTATTCATTAGAATTTACATATGGTAGTTCGATTTTATTAAGTCTCGAAGTTAAGAGTAGATTTTTTCATTGAATAAATTATACCCGTATGTCTTTTGTCATTTAAATGCGTAATTTTTGGCGTATGTAACCAGTCATTGATAATAAATTATATATTGAATTGAGATTGGTTTTGGTATTAAGCAAGAATTATAGTTCAGTTCAACTTCTCTATGAAATATATTATCGAATATACTATACTCATAACCGTATTTATATAATATAACAGGAAATTTTTCAGTTGAGGAAATTCAAAAAACTCATTTTGTTTTTGACGGACTTAAGATATTTTTTTAAAAGGTTCAGTTAAATATTACGCCGTTTGAAAAAAAGCCTTAACTTTACAAATTGTATTATCTTAAAAATAAAACTAATAAGCCGCTGAATTCCTCAAATATTAGCAAATTTACAATGATTCAAATATAAAGGTTACTACCCCATTTCAAATTGACTAGCTTATGGATTCTCGTTTTATGAAATATAACCAATCATAATATTATTAAGTCCTATTTTAACGCAACAGTAAACGGTATTTATCCTTACTCTTAATTCATGAATAATTTTAAATAACTAATTTTCCAATATATCGAAAAGTTGAGACCTTTTTGAATTATTTTCACAGTTAAGGGACTGAAATTTATTCCATTTTATCGTCGCTTTTCTTGATAATTTGTTATTTCTAAAAACACCGCATAACTTCTAAATCGTATAAAAAACTACATTAAAAAAAGGATTGCATGTAATCTACTTATACAATTACGACTCTAATACTTGCTGTTTTATTTTGACAATTGTCTTAAATAATCTTTTATTAAATTATATTAAATTCAGTATAAAAAAAACAGTCAAAAAAAATGTTTTAAAGTCTTTGTATGCTTCAATTTAATATCTGCTATATCGGTCAACCGCAACCATTAAATAATTTAAACCTTTTAAAAACTACTCGCATTTAAAAAATAAACGTTTTTGTACTCAATCGGCTTAAAAGGGCGCACGCTTATTTTATTGATTCTATTAAATTAATGTCTTACACGATAATGTGTATCAGTAATGTAATAAAATATAAAATGGACAGCGGGAGGTGAAAACTGGTCCGCCATATTATGGGATGGCATTATTGGAAGAAATATTTCTCAAGGCCCGTAAAAGACAGCGAGTCGAGTTATTCTTATTATACGTGGATGTTAATCTATTAAACAGATGCGCAACAATATTGTGAACGCTCGTTTCATTCTGACAACTTTGTAATGTTTAAAAGGAGAATCAATCTCTGAAAGTTTCTACACTATCAGAAAAAATCATCATCAATGCTTATTTTGTGGTATATGCAATCATTGCAGGTTTTAACCATATCTCATAAAAATTTTGGTCGTATCAATTTTATTTTAATTATAAAAAATTGCTTTTTCTTTTGAATTGAAAAATATATAAACTCGATGCATAACGCAATCATAACATGATTTGATACTTTATTGATTGAATTGGCATTCACTTGGTAGAACTCCATTATAACACGGTGAAAAAATAGCAATGTATTTTAGTTCTACAAAATTATTTTTCACAAATATAGTTGATAGCTATTTCGGCTCACGCCATCGTCAGAACTATAATATAATAATAATAGTTCTGACGATGGCGTGAGCCGAAATAGCTATCAACTATATTTGTTAAAAATAATTTTGTAGAACTAAAATACATTGCTATTTTTTCACCGTGTTATGATTTGATACCTTTTGTGACACATATGTTATTAAATTTAAATTGCCTAGAGATATTACCCGTCTCCGAAATACTATAACATTATAAATGTAAATTTTAACTTGTTTGCTACTGATCCACACAAAAGATATAACACTAAATATTCAACAGTATCGGTGGAAACTAAACTTGTGGATTTTATTAGAAAAAATCAGACTATATTTCAAACTAAAAGTTATTTTATCCATGAAACTGTTCAGAATGTTAACTCCATTATATTTTTAAATGTCATCTGTCAACACACTGCCGTCATCTTTCTTAACAGCTGAAACGTTAATAGTCAGAGGGTTAAACACCCTTGCGCATTTACACTCCATGGATATGGGCTATAAAAATTCCGCTCCTTATAAATGCACACTCCAATCATGTGACAGCTATTTTGTTGTCCAATTTCGAAGATTTTAGTTTAAAATTTGACTGTGATTAGCAAAAAACATGAAAAGCTGTATAAAATTATGTCCTGTGATTTTGTTGAGAGCAGTATCAGATTACTCGTATATTATTGAAATCAAAAACCATAAACCTCCCTTTACAGTTAGCGGAAAAAAAATATCATTCAAATATTTCTCTTAAAATTTTATTTAAAAACTATAAATTTCATTCAATTTTAATCCGTCTATTTGTCTAATTTTACCTAAAAATACTTCACTTTTGCTTTTAAAGTCATCCAAAATACAAATCATGTAAGCCTTTACAAAAACTTACTGATTCCCGATTATCGTTATTATTGTATAATATTTTTCAAACTAGAAATGAAAAATTATACAATAAACAAATAATTTATTACATGTTTCAAAAGTAACACATATCTTTTTATAGTTTTAGATTGTATCTTGATTAAATTTATAATAATCGATTACTATAATAACTGAGTCGATTTATAAGAAACAGTTTAAATTAGATAATATATTTAAATGTTTTTGTGACAACTCAAAACATAAGATATCACCGAGTGATAAGCTTTGATAAAGTGGACCGTTGATATAGATTTCCAATCTTACTTATAAAAGCTTCAAGAATAAATTAACAAATTTTTATCATTGTATGCTTTATGTCGTCTTGGCTTAATTTTTAGGACGTATATTATTTTTAAAACATGACAGCTCGATTCAATCGAATCATTAAACTCAGTTTCATAACGGGAAAAGTCCATAAAATTTATTCGTTATGTAGGTTTTTTTTTAGTCCTACGTCTTTAACTCGGAGTTAAGGGTTTATGAAAATAATGTACTTTATGAAGTCCATGCAATATTAAATTAAATAAACATTTCACGTTTCTTACCCTCTTGAACGGTAGACAAACTGTTTACCGTGGACTGTATATACGTTAAAATATCTGAAATTCGTTTTGAAGATTTTTTTTACTCTTAAAAAGAGCTGAAAAAATATAATTTACTATCGAACTTTTGAACTTTGAAGTACACTGCCGGCAAAATTTTGCTAAAACAGTGTTTCAAATCCGTTGTAGCAATCAACCCCTATTTTAAATAGCAGACAAACAATTAAATCGATTTCAAGGTCTGCTGTTTTGTCTCACGTCTCCTCGTCATGTGACGTATTGTGACGCGTTGTAAAACGAGGGCGGCGTAGACACACACCCGCCCACAATCAAGGCCGGCCTGAGATTAAGATTATTACGTCCAAATAGCAGGTTGGAAGAACTACAAATGCATCCGTAAACAATATGCCTGAAGTAAACATTGATATTTATCAAAGATTTGAAATGCTTTACATAATTTACCAATTTTGGTCATAAGTTCATATTTATATGTCGTATTTTTTAGATAATTGCTTTCGATTCAAGCTTATGGAAAAATAATGTCTTTTGAAACGGTTTGCAAAGGATGTTTCAATTTTGTTTCAGCACGCCAATATCGGGTCAAGACTTTTAATCAATCACCAATTCAGGAACAGCAAAATATAATAAAAACAGGTTCAACATTGGCACTTCTTTCAAAAGTGTATATTTAATACTTTCTAATATTCAAAAGAAATTTAACAAAAAAAACATTTTTATACACTACCATCGAATACCATTCAATTCAATTAAACATTTGGTCGATCAACATTCGTAAATAAATTTCATGCGACATAGAATTATGATAAAAACGTTTTATTGATTTTCAAAATCCAAACCTTTATAATTTCACTTTTAAGGACCTAACTGTCACTTCTTGGCTACAAGACATAACATTTTGATAATAAAAACACATTTATAGTACTATTCTTTCTCTAGTTTAATTATTTTTCTGCTTATTACAACTTCAAATAGCCGTCATTATTGCTTTAATTTTATATTATCTTTTTATTAATGCAGCATTTTAAATTTACACTTTTGGATCAACTGTCACATTTTTTTGCGCAACAATTTGCATACCGAATATTGCGCAGCACAATGGAAACAAAGAGCGATAGAAATAAAGCTCGCGCCATTTTTTTGCCTTTTTTTACATATCCTTTCTAATCCTTGATAATTATCGCAAAAAAAACATTCAAAGTATTTTTTTATCATAAATTCAGTTAAATCTTTGACATTTAATTTGCGAAATCACCTTTTAATCGACATATGTTAATGTTTTCTACAATATCTAAATATTAATTGACAAGTTAATTATACCAAAGACCAAAGAAATACACGCATAATTCATTATTTACACAGTAATATTCATAAGAAATGTTTTGTTTTATTACATTCGTAAATCAAAACAATTTCTTATATCACAATTAATATATACATCAGGAATCAATTAGCGAATCAAGACAGGGAGGCGTTAGTCGCACCTTTTTATGCAATATTTTTGACCATTAACAAAACGAGATAAAGTTTTCGAATTAATCAAAATTGACAGCCAAGCCTATAAATTGTAAGGTTTTTGAATACCAGTCAACAATAATAACACAATATTGCTAGCCAAAATTTAGTAGAATACTATAACATTTCTCTGTGCAATATCCAGTCTCTTTTAAATTGCCAAACACAGAAACCGTTGTTATTCATACAAACATTTTGAATTTGATTAACATATCACGTCGCTAAAATTGTTTACTTATCAACTATCGAATTTCCTCTTTATAAAATGTTTTGGATGAAAAACGGGCTCGGAATAAATTGTGTTATCTGTTATATTTTTTTTTTACAAATTACAATAATTCTCACTACAATAGAAACACATAAAGCTGTTAAAAACGGTCAACTGTTCATACGGTCGTTGGTTAATCTAGCAAACTTCCTGTACAGATAAAAAATGTACCCCGTTTAGATTTAATAACATTAATAACATGCCTTCATTTTAATGGCCATGCCTGTATCGCAGCATCTGTCCTAAAACTTTGGCTCGTGTCTTATCTTTGACACACTTCAATCAAATATAACCTCATTATCCTTGACGCATTTTACTATCGAAAGACTTTTAGTTGCTTTTACAACATTTTTTATTTTAAATAATAAATGAAAATTATTTGAGACTTTAAAAACTTTAAAAAAATATTCTGAATTTTTGTAAACATTTGTAATTTTTATTATCATATTGATTCGGAAAAATATTTATTTTAAAATTTTTGTCTTGCTTACAATAAAATCATATCCACTTTTTTAATTCCAACGAAAAACATACGTATTTTTAGGTATTCTTCTGTGTTATTTTATTAGTAATTAATAATAGTAATAAATAAATTATTTTTTATTGATTGAATTTGCATTTACTTGGTATAACTCCATTATAACACAGTGATAAAAGAAATCTGATTAAGACTGCATATCTTATAAATTTTGTAAAACTTAAATACGTCGCTATTTTTTTACCATGTGATTATTTTTTGTTCTTTAAAAGACGGTTTGTAATTGCAATCCGCTAGTATAAAAGTGAAAGTTGCTTTATTTTAAATAAAAAATTTATAGAATATATCAACATTATCTCTGACGTTCATAGTATTTATTTTTTAAACATCACCGCATACAGGAAATTTATTTTTTTGCAATTTAATTAGAAAAGGGTTCCATTGATTTTAAAATTTGAGGAGCGCCTAATTTTCCGTAAACTTTGATTAAACATAAATGAATGACTTAAATATATACCAGTAAATAAGTATTGTATTTATTTTGACCGGCGTATCTTTTAGTGGCTGATTTTTAATTTAATAATGACATGAAGCAATTTTTTATACCGAGCGATTTGTCGACAAATAGCTACCAACGTAATTGGTACGCGCCGACCAGTTTTTTTTTACAATGTGTAATAAACCTAATGGTTAAATTATATAAAAGAAATTCGTCCGTGTAGCTAGTTAGATAATTCAATTAACAAAACCTATTTAATTTAGCAATTTATATGTATACATAATTAAATAATATGCGATTCTACGAAATAAACGTATAAATAACTCAGTTTAAAAGCTTCTACAGAACGGAAGCTTTAAGTATCGAACAAAAAAAGTTTGTAAAACTTTATTAAAAATATCTTATCAAATAATATAAACGCATTATAAAATATACGCAACAGTATAAAATAAGTCAAGACTCTTTTAGAAGTTTACAGAAGAACTAAAACTTAACCAGAGTATGTAAATTGAGATCATGAATTTAAATCGTTTTCAAGATATTTAAGTAACGATGAAATGCGAAGAAAGTTTTTTATAATAGATTTGTTATATATTAATTTCATATGTACGTTTTTATGTAATGGAAAATATCTTACATTTAACTTCTATACAAATACATTTGCGAAATTTTGCGAAAAATCATCATGTATGTAATCTCGTGCTTACGAGAATACGATTCGTTTCAGTTATTCTTTAGATACACAATATATTCCTCAACAAATCTTAAAAACGTATTTTTCTTTTCAACACTCGATATCTTTATACATTCAATTGCATTGTCAGAGTAAAGCACAGACTTGACAACATAACACAGCCGTGCGTACTTGTCTAGTAAACATGGCGAAACATTTGTGCGTAAATCGTTGTTTATCATCATTTCGTATTCCTTACAACAATTCATCTGTCGTAACTCAAAAGAACATTTTATGCGTGGAATTTCCAATTTATTGTTGAGCGTAATTTGAAATGGATTACCACTGATCATGGCCGTAAAATTATTGTTCCCATAACCAGTTTTGATTTCAAAGTTATTGCATTACTAGTATGTTATAATACTGACATCGGATCCCTATATTACATTCCTTTACTATTAACAATGACTTCTAGCTAAAATTATCGATGATATTATGGTTTCTGGGCTTAATATTTTATAAGTACAATACAAATGTTTTATAATATTTACCATTTGTACCACGGAAACAATGTCGATTACCATAGAAAGCGCGAAGGTATTGAATTTCAGCGAGCAAATATTAAACCCTTTAAATGCCAGGAGGTATAAAAATGGCGGAACCTTGGAACCCGGCAATCTATTTAAAACATCAAAACCTAACACAAACATCCTTCATAGTCAATATTTCTTGACGATATGTCACGTTTTAATATCTCAAAATGATTCCAAGATATGTCACTGTTCGTTAATATGTTAGATTCATAATGTTAGATTATTTAAAACGCTAAAATTTGGCAATATACTGAGCGTTAAAGTACAGCGCGTATACGCGCTCATTTTCTACACCCAACCTGCCATAAAAAAAAATTCAATATAATATCTAGACAAGCTATTTCGGGTGACATGGGAACAACTTTGTTATTTTTTAATATGTAATATTTTCTACAAAGTTAACCTTGAATCCACCACAAACTGTTAATTATTTATTATTATCTAACAAATATTTCATGTTTCAACTGTGTTATATTAATAATGTACAAATATTAACGTCATATGTTTCTTAAGCCTGTGCTTACCAATCTGGGTGCCGCATTTTTTATGAGCGTTGTGACACAAAAAGACTTGGGAATCAGTAACTGAAGTGGAAATTCAAAGCGTTTGTTTGTTACAATTGTTTTTAAATTTCAATTTCCAGTATGTACCTTGAAAGTAAAACCCAATCTTTTATATAAAATCCGAAGACATTGAAGATATTGAACATTGTACGTTACACGAAGGATATAACGTAATGTAAATTACAATTAATACAATTGACCTTCGTGAAATTCGTTCAAACAAATATATTTTGTTTCTGCAATACATTACATTAAAACTTCACATTTCGCTAATAACAAAACACCATATTTGTAGAGCACAGTATCCTGACGAGAAAATAAACTGAATAATATAAGATGATGTATGCGCGATGACGCCGACGTGTGGTTGGTTATAAACAAAATTAAAGAACACAAAGCCCCCCAGAGGGGCCTGCCATAGATCACAGCGTTCGCTGTTTTCACATAATGAATAGTTATTAATGCCCATTGATAATATCCAATGAAGTCTGTATTGATTAAATTGTGTTATCGCGCTTTATTTATTAAACGGTCTTATTCTCAATCCTTCGAGAACGAATCAAGATATCTCCTTCCTGTATATAATATAAAAAATATTTTTTGTTTGTTCTGTATACGTTCCTATATCCATAATCCGATTGCGATAAAACTTTGGTTGAACTGAATTAGTACCACTATTATATCAATACCGGTTTCGCTTATCGCGAGCACTATCAACTGATACACTACACTATGTGGATGTGCTTTTCATTTGAACAGCTTTATGTGGTCTGCTCACGTGTCGTAAAATGTTCGATGAACAGAATTATAAGAAAAACTCTTACTTTGTTTGGGTGGTATTGCAACGCGTGCCGGGGTCTCGCTAGTGTGAAATAAAATATGCAAATCGCATTTGTCATTTCATACCAATTGCGATTGACAACTATTTACGCATTCCTCGAAGTGTAAAATTTTCAAATTAACATACAAATATATTGGGCTATTGCAAATTGATTTTCGTTGATCTGGACGCTTTTAAAAGCGTTTAATAAATGTTTAGATGAGATGTAGCATGTTTGCCGCAAGCTTTCCATAATATACGACAGCTTTCAGTGGAATTTTTATTAAAAACAAATTATTGAATCAAAGCTCTGCACATACTCTTTTTGGCACGAATTTTGATATTTTTAAGAGAAAAATAAACATTATATCAACGCTTTAAGAAATTATGACAAATGAATTTCAGAAATCAAGACAACCACTAAACATTTGTGTGTCGCCTATAATGGATATGCATTTATTTTTCAAATTGTCTACAAGAACTATCATAAGCAACAAATTTTAACATTCATGTTATAAACATGAATCAAGAACAATATTTTCAGTATTTTTCGTCTGATAATTCAAAGAGAATGTATACACTAGGTACATTTATTTGAACAGAAAACTATTTACTAATTGAAAACTGTATTTTTGAAAGCTTTCAAAACATAATGCAAAAACGTGAATTAGACAACAAATTTGATTTATTTTATCGAAATATTACAACAGCGTCGGTTCCTTCATGAAAATTGCATCTTTTTGTCGCTGTAAGCAATATTTCACCTAGTTTATCTGTTAGAACGGAATGAACATTGAGTTTTAATTCTATCTATAATTGTATACATAATAACGCACGTAATATTGTTAATATATAGGCAATATAAAATTTAGCTATAATTTGGTCGAATATCACGATACACCTGTTTGTTTCGAAAATCATCAGAGCATAATTACGCGTCGATCTGATCTCGCCAGCAAATTAAACTTTCGCATTGCGTTTAGCGAAATTAAAACACTCCTCGCCCATTGATATATTCAAATGTATTCACAATCAATGTGTAATTTTCTTAATCGACACTTAATAAATGAATGATCGCAATAAGGAAGCTGCCGTTACTTGCGCCTGGGTTTATTCTCATCTAAAATAAATTGAAGTGTATCGCTTCCAGCTTCAATAATACGCATGCATTTAGAAAGTTCTTGCTGTACTCCATCGATATCGATGTTATACAATTAGTTGTTTATGCCAATATTTACCGCTTCGGCAATGCAATCTGTTATATTTCTCTTAAGCTTTGAATTATAATTGACAGATATATTTTCAAGTATTGAACAACTGTTGATTCAGTCAGTTAATAAGACAATTATTAATTACATTCACAAATGCACCTGTAATAACTAATATCAACAGCGTAACTGGAGTTCGAATGTAAATAGAACTTGAAAGAACGTAAATCTTTGCAGCTATGAGATCATTAATAAATATTCCTTACTTTTATTTATATACACTTGAAAATATATCATTAAAAAACTTTTAATCTAATACAAACAACCCTTGTTGATTGCGACTTTATCGATTTAGACTTGGTCTCAAGAATCGATATTTTGCAATCAATGTTTATCCCAATGCGCAGCATAAAATTATTAAATAAAGGTATTTCAACATAAATTATTCTAACGTACGATATCGACTGAAAACGCTTGATAGAATTTCAATATCAAATTTGAACTCTTGAAACGTTGTACATTTCCGCATGTTTCAACAATTCAAATGAGAAGTATTTTTTACAAACTGCTGTATAAATATTTCTTTTTTTGGAAAAGATAATGATAACAGTGGATATGAATAGTGGTTAGCTAATTCCACATGCGTTTTTTTTATTCG
This sequence comes from Himalopsyche japonica, assembly GCA_028555115.1. Classification (NCBI taxonomy): domain Eukaryota; kingdom Metazoa; phylum Arthropoda; class Insecta; order Trichoptera; family Rhyacophilidae; genus Himalopsyche; species Himalopsyche japonica. The sequence continues at coordinate 107,163 of JAHFWJ010000490.1, read as the reverse complement.
ATTGCGTGAAATGTTAATTTAAGCATGGACAAAAATCCTTACATTGATTATGAAAAGGCTGTTAGAATTGGGAATTGAGCCCATGAGATCCGTAATAGAAACAAACAACGTTCACCACTTTACTACGAACCCAATTCTAAAAATTGACAAAATTTGGTTATTTGAATCTCGTACTTATCCGAAATTTAATTTACATATTAATTCCTCAAAGTATTAAAATATTTCTGTCCGACTGTTAAAAGTGATTGATTTTCTTAGCAACTTTGTTTTAAGTCATTCGATTTTGTCTTACATTCACATCGATTGTGAATATTTGCAGATAATTGTTGTAATCATAATGTTTTTGCAGTAAACATGTTGTAAAGTTCATAATTCAAATAGTTTCCACTTTACGCACAATTAACATGCCTCGATATAAGCAAAACATCGTTCTCGCTTTATCACTTTGCTCTCGTATCAAAAAATATCCACAATGAGTCGATAACCGCCAGTATCATGCCGGATATAGTCGTTCCCTTAAGCGTTTATCTCTACGCCATGTATTAAAAATCCTAAATTGCGTTTAAATTATAATATTTTACGAATTTTAGACTCAATACGAAGTGTGGACCGTTACGGTAATTTCATGCCGAGGCCGGTCTTCATGACATTAACATCATACCGCCTCGGGCTATTTTCCATTCAAAACCAAACATTCTGCGAGTCGCTTATTAACGGATGATCAAATGCTTTAACATACTATGCATTGCGTTTTTTTTATGTCTATCCCAAGAAAAAATCTATTCACGTATTTTTCATACAACTCCTTTTAACTACAAGACCTTTTTTGTTTTTAATGATGATTATATGATTTGAATAAACTGACATGATCGTGATTGAATTTGTCTTAAATATCTGCCGATTAAATTTAAGCTCACGAAATTTTAATGTTTAGTCAATATGGTATTTTTCACCAATAACTCTCCGACCCCATTAACACCAAACCCCACAATGAAGTTCCTACTGGATGGAAAAAAAATTGAAGAAGATTTTCTTTTCGTTCTAGGGAGCCTGGAAAGCGAGGAGCTGTCGCTGGCCGGCGGCAGTCCTTGTAGTACCCGAGGACCTCCAAAGCATGAAGCCTCTCTCAGTCCTGGAGCCAGAGAGGAAGAAGCCAGCAATGCCAGCACAGCCAGTGCTACAATGTACCCCGCCCAACGAGTTCAAACCCTCCCTCCGGCAGATCTTCACAAGTTGTCATACAGAGGGATATTCACAGGGGGGCCAGCACCCTCGGCGCCACCTCAACCCCCGCCACCCCCCTTGACCCCGCCATCAGGACTAGGACAATGGGCTCTACCGAGTCCAGACAAAACTTTATTTCAACCAATGTTCGGTTTACAACAGTATTCGACAGCCAGTCCACAATACGACGATCGGCCTGAATTGCTCGGTCTCGACTGCGGGTTGAGACCTCCGCCTTCGTATCAGCCAATACCTTTGGAATTGCCCGCTTCAGATATGGGTTATCGTGCACCGCAGGGTAAATATCAATGGCTCGAAACACCCGCCCCGCCTCAAAACCAACAACCGGAACCGACCTACGCCACGCATCAGCAAAACCTGTCGGCGCCCGGCCCTTCAGGTCTAGTCCCAAAACAGGAACCTTATAGTGTACCGTCGTCGTGTGCTGGAGAAGTTCAGCAACACCAGTCTGGACATTACCCCGTAACTCTAGCAGAATACAACCCCTCAACGAGTAAAGGCCACGAAATCCTTTCACAAGTTTATCAGCAGAGTACGATACCTCTAAAGTTGGTACCAGTAAAACCGAGAAAATACCCCAACAGGCCAAGCAAAACACCGATCCATGAACGGCCATACGCATGTCCTGTCGAGAACTGCGACCGAAGGTTCTCGCGGTCAGATGAACTCACCCGCCATATAAGAATCCACACCGGACAGAAGCCTTTCCAGTGCAGGATTTGTATGCGATCGTTCAGTAGATCAGATCATCTGACGACCCACATTAGAACCCACACCGGCGAAAAACCTTTCTCCTGCGAAATATGCGGACGCAAGTTTGCCAGGTCAGACGAGAAAAAGAGACACGCCAAGGTTCATCTAAAGCAGCGACTCAAGAAAGAGAAAAACTCCGGCGGGTCCAGTGGAGGCAGTGGAGGCAGTGGAGCGCCTCCCACCCTCTTGCCTCTGCAAATGCCGGCGACGACGGCCATGTGAGCGGCGAACCGCGGCCGAAGACGTTCCGCGTCGCCCCGACACGAAAAGGGGGCACCTTCGGTTCGAGCCCCACGACTGTGATCTCCGATAGACTTTAGGCTTCCGCCGCGCAGGCGAGAGACAGTGACTATCTTGTTACGAGAAAAATGTTTCAAAAACAACAAAAAAATGTATTGCGAAACCGGCGCCGAGGAGGTGGTGCCAGGTTTAGCCCTTAAGATTTAACAAACACGGCTTTAACTACTAAATAATAGACGGAAGAGCGAGGACGAGTCTAGCTAGGATATTGAAATAATCTATTTGACGCGTTGCCAAATAACACGATACGATCGCGTCGACTACTTCACCATACATTCCACGTTTGTAGAGTTGTTTTCGATTCATTTTCGATCGTCGGCCGTTTTTAGATTTGACTTTTTTTCTTTTATCGTGTCCAAATTTTTTGATTGTAGTACTACTCGAAATCATTTTAGCCGAGAGATTTTCGACCGCGAGAGGATATTGCCGACGGCGGTCAGAAGTCATCGCCTTATCACGTGTCTTGTATCGCTTTCTTCCATATTCACATTACATACTTTCATAGCATATACTTTTACATCACTTAGTAGTGGCATGACCAAACAAAAAACAAATAAGTTTAAAAAGATTTTAACTTCAGAATTTCGAAAAGTGCACAATAACTCGTATTCTTTTTCCAACACAATGATGATGTATTTTCTTACATCTAATCCATAGTCAACATTCATTACAGTTTGTGGCTATCAACTCATATCATCTATATGAAGAACAAACTTTTATGCACAAACTTTGGGTCATTTTGCACTTTTCTTCAATTCGTTGGTCAAATTAGAAATATTTCTCAAATAAAACATTTGTCATCAGCATAAGCTATTCTAAACCAAAGTCATGTCATTTGTCATATTAGATCTGAAACAAAATCGTAAATCATTTTTTTTTCTAATGATCTCATTTTTATCTGATATGGTCCGAAAAAACTCGTAGCGCGGCAGGACGGACTGAACAAATAAATATTGTTAGTTTTTAAGAAGAACATGATTAAGATTATATTATTAAATATAAATCATATTTTTTCATACATGAATGCTGATCCGTTCAACTCTTTATCCCAGTTCTACTATAATATTATAGTCTAAATAAACTAGATAAGGTCAAAGACATGCTGCATAACAAGTTAAATCAACTAGTCAACAAATGCTTCTGTTAAACTAAAGTCGTCTTACTCGATAATTAAGCCAGCGTTTCTTCAGAGATAATTTACGAATACAGTGGGTGTTTGGATAACGAGCAATTCGGATTGCGAACAAACGGACAACGAACACTATCAAGAAAGTTTTTTGTGTTCGAATAACGAACTAAAATTATTTGTAAAATTCGGTTCTTCGGTCAAAAAAAAAATCGGGTAACAAACAGGTTATCTTCGTTAACCGATCACTCACTGTTATATCAATTTCCTAAAGATCAAATTTAGATAGTTTACGTAAAAAATAGAAAAAAATTGATATCTGATTTTCAAATATTGTTTGTCTAATAATTTTTTGAACAACTTCTGAAAACAGATTTTGTTTCCATAGTAGTTGGAATAATCATATAGCTTGTAGAAAGTTCATTTATTTTCGGTTATTCATGAGTCGGTTAAATTTCGGTCTGTTAATTCAATATTCTGCAGATGTCAATCAGTTTATGCTTTAACACTACTGATATATATATTGGCAAAACGCTTTGATATTAAATGATTTAGAGCTCTGCAACGAACCATTTCTCCTATTTTTTATTTAGTTTTAGCGAAACTAAGTAATGATATTTTAAAAAGTAAGTTATGCGGTATGTCTTTGTTATACAGCCGTTTTCAGTATTCAAAACGACAACTAAAAAACTTTTTATATATTTACCATAAATAAAAATATATTTATTGATATACCTAATAAAATAATAACAGTATTTTTGTATCTTACTTCACAAAATGACGAGTAGTACCCGTGTTAAAATGATGGATGACTGTTAATGGACGTATGATTGCGATGCATTTTAAGCAGTGACTGATTTTATTTGAAATCGATCGCTTTTTGGGCCATGGCGATTTGGTCACGTTTTTTTAGTACAACGATTTTTATATTCGCTTTGTGACCTTTTCACCGCACTTTTTATTAACTCTCTCGCTCACACTTGGATAATCGCGGTAAACATGGGCGAAAGAACGGTTATCTAACTTAGAATCTGAAAAATAACTCCGAAAACGCACTGAAAACTTGTTAATTTATAAATTATATGGGATGAAATATGGGCCCCATTTGTTTTTTTTAAGAAAAATGTTATAAATGTTTATTAATATTATGTGCATTATTATGAATACGTGTCATTAAAAATGAATTTGATATCAACGTTATTAAAATCTTGGTAAGATTTTAAGGCGTAAAATGTTTTGTTTACGATTCCATCATTTGTTATTAGGGTTGCCAATTTTTTTCAAAAGCTGTCTTCTTTTTACCAATATAATAAAATTTTACTGTCAACATATAAATAACAATATTTCACACAAATCGTTCTGATGAAGGCGTGAGCCGAAATAGCTTTCAATTATATGTCGTATAAGTTTTGGAAAACTAAAATATACTGCTATTTTTTCATCGTGTTATAGTGGAATTCTACCAAGTAAATACCAATTCAATCAATAAATAATTTTTCACATAAAAAAATAAACAATCAAATAAATCTTAAGTTTACTTTTTTGTTATTATAAACACTTAAATAATTTTAAATAGCATATAAAATCAACACAGCTATTTTGTCGATATGTTTTGTTGGAGGATGTTCTCTTTTTTGAGTGAATAATTTTGGCAACCCTATTTTTGACTGAAATTGCCGTACTTTGAAATTTTAACCTTAAAATGATGGAATCTCAAATATATCAATTATTACACTAAGCCTTGTTGAAATTTTTTGCAACATTTTCTATATAATTATATTATATATGATCGATACTAATTGAAAGCTAAAACGATTTCATTAAATTTAAGAATGTACTACGATAATTAAAATTATAAATATCTTCACTCATTTGAAACGAAATGAAATTGAATGGGGTCTATAATTTGTGAAGAGCCCTTTGTAAGTTTATATATTTATATTAAACTAATATACGAAAATAAATTAAATCGAGTTTGAAATTGTTTATACTTTTTATAAAGTGAATTTTGTGAGTCTTTAAAATTTAACGTACTGGTTATTGTTATGAAAGGTGTTTTTTTTGTTTTGTATCATATTTAAAAAAAAAATTATTGAATAATTTCTTTTCACAGCTCTGACACAAACGTTCTTAACATATCACAAAACCATGAAATATTGTTTTTTTTTTCTTTAAGATCAACTTTTAATTTTTATTGTATAAAAAAATACCCATAACACCTTTCATACAACAATTTTAATCAAAATATATTTTCATGTTTTCTTGTATTATGTATACTTAAAAAAATAGTGGATGCCTAACCACACTAAAAAAGCATACAAATGTTGTTAATTTCTTCGACCTATAGGTCACAAAATTTTATAAAAAGGTATTATGTAAAAAATCAAACGTATTTTTAATACCTTGGGACTCTGTTGCATATATAAAAAAACTTTTTTCTGTGATATGTATTCTAGATTTAACTGTTTTCAATATTATTATTATAATATATTCGATTAAATGTTGATTCAGTTATCTTTAGGAACGTTTGGGTGAAATTTAGACTATGGTTAGAATACATATTTATTTAGATGTTGCGCGTGTAAGGCGTGGTTGTATTAAGCGGTTTTTTCCGCCATCGGGTCTCAAGGTGTTAACATAGTATAATATTTACAAGAAAGATGGATACGAAACGGTTATTCGACATTTAGTATCTACTACTGTTTCACGCTATCGACTAATTATATATTAAAATGAATGTACCTTTGTAAATATACATCGACTAAACCCTTTTTAAATGTGTACATATTGAAAAAAAACCTATTAATTTTATTTAATAACTAAATATTATTAAAAAAATAAAACAAATTATAATCTTGTTGACTACACTACAAATGATTTTTATTTAAAAAAAACCATATTCCTCTCTTACCACAATAAATGAAGCCCCACTTGCTTAAAACACAATCTCTTAATGTAAACATACTTATAATAATATATCGCATTTCCATTAACTTCCAGAATGCTTATATTTCTACAATTTAAGCGGCAGATTGCAGTGTGTTTTATACACGATATTATTCGCGATAGTATTAAAAGATAGATTTTTTATCGTGTCAAAATTGTCGTGTACGAACTATTTATTGTCTAAATTTTTCAACATCAACCCCTTTGAACTATTTTTTAAGCAACACAGTTGGAATATATTTTTTATACCGCTCAACAAATAAAATATATTTCAACTGTGATTATAATTCCACATTGACAAACTTCGATCAATAAGACGCCAATTTATTGAACAATTTATGCACTAGAAAAAAATCACTTTATAGGTATTAACTGTCACTTCTTGACGTAAAGGTATTTTATTTTGAATAAAAAAAACACATTTTATAGTGCTATTTCCACAATATTTTTATGATCAGGACCGTTTTCGCTCATTGTGAGCATTATCAACTGATGAGAAACAGATTACAAAAACGTCTGTTTGTACAATTTTTTTTAATTTATTAGTTAGCAGTTACATAAAACCATAGGTTCAAGAACTTTACAGGCATTCATACAATATACATTAAAATGAAAACAAATAATTTAAAAATTTAATGTTAACAATCTCTTATAAATAATTTCCAACCAACATTAAGACAATCAATAATTCATTAAAATCATTGAACAATAGTGAAAAACTTTTATAATCAAAATAACTTTCACTAATATTTTTTTACCTTGTTTTGGCCATATTATAGAGATGCTACCACAAAAAAAATAAGCTTGGGAATGAAGTATTAAGTAAAATAAATGACAAGGGTTTTCCACATACACTATGCTAAGAAGGATAAGACTAAAATGATTAAATTAATGGCTATATCATCATCATCATGATGAATAATATAAATTTACAAAAATCTATGCATCATGCAATTTATATAATGTTTCTTATGGATAGATTAATATATAATAATTATAATCGGCTTACTTTGTCTTTTTATTTCTAAAATTTATTTTTTGGCAGACAACACTATCGTAACATTACTTTTTACTTAGAGTTTCGTCAAATGATGCTTTAAAAAAAATCTTTTGCCTATCAGAGAGTATCACTGAATAATTATATGCATTCGTATATCTGTTTGTGCATTCGGATGCATATTTATGCGTGTGTATGTATAGTATGTAGGGAATTCACTTGCATTGCTCAGCTCTGCAGCGACTTACGTCTGTCAACAACGACACATGGATTATACAACCTTAAAGTCTATACATAAGAGATAACGGAGGTTTGAAGAGCTCTGATACTAACGCGTCATTGATCATTAAGTTCCAGATACTAAAAGGAAAAATTCGTCCACTGTAGTATGTTAGAGACAAAATATGTGGATATTTACATATTTTTTAAGTATCCAAATTTAATTAAATAATTATAAAACCGGATATATAATAATTATAAGATTGATTGAAAAAATAATCAAGCCTTTTTTTATACAAAAAGTGACAAATGAGTCGTGAGTGGCAAAACATTTCAAATTTAAAAAAAAATCCATCAACATGACTTTTGTTATGGAAATTACTTTCAACTTATATTTTTAATTAAATATATTATTATAATTTATGCACTTCATACTGATAAATCGAGGCCTTAATGTAAGTATGAAACATCAATTCGGTCATTACAAACATTAGTAATAATGGATTCTTAACTCTGATATTAAATTCAATCATGAAAACAATATTCATAAAGAAGATTACTCAAAAACTTCTAATACCTGATTTACATGTCAGAACTAATGGTATTTTCTAGTCGTATTTTTTACTTTCTACGTACTTACACAGGCTTTGTGCAATTTATGGACACATCATGAGATCACCGTCGTTGAATGAAGCATTTCAAAAACTTACGTATCAAAAAATTAAAACATAGACCGAAAGAGAGTGCCTTACAATATTGTTGTATCATAAACAAGCACAATGTTGGATAACAGAGTGTATTTTTTGTAGCTTTAATAACAAATAAAAAATCTTATATATATACATATCTCATTTTTAAATTATGCAAAGAAAATTAAAAGTCTTTTTTGATTTTTGTGTAAAAATTATATCACATTTTTTCAGTATGTTGATGATCCAAATATAGACACTGATACTAAATCTTATCGCGTTTTATAATTTCAATTAAATACTATTGATTGAATTGACATACTCGGTAAAACTAGAGAAGTGGTTATGGTTAATGTAAATAAGTTATAAGACATATATTTAACGACTATTTCGGCTTATGCCCTCATAAGAACTAGGTGTGTAAGCCGTAATAGATATCAACTATATCTTATACATATATATTTATATATATACATCAATGTTTGTCTGTTTGTATTTTATGAGTTGACAAACGGTTTATACGATTGAGATGAAACTTTAGTGGGTTGTTGCGAGAATAACCGTAAGAGTTTTTTAATTAGAACATGCTTGCAAAGGTTTCTGAAAAAGTTCAACCGTTCGATCAGGATCGGTATTACTTATTGCAAACACTTTCACTGGACTATAAGAATATGCTTTACACACGGGCATCTTTATATGGCTTGCTCACGCGTCGTAAAAACGTATTATTTTTTTTTCTTTACGCAACAGACGGAAAAACATATATATTGTGTATCCAAAAGCACGTCTGTGAATTACAGAATTAAAACTCTTCCTTTCTTTAAGTAGCATTGCAACACATACCAAGTACTTGCTAGTCTATATATAATATTTTAAAAAAAACAATGTATGTGGATTTGTTTGTCTTTTATGCATTACTTCACTATTTATCCGATCGATATTAAACGCGCCAAATAACTAAATTAAATTTGAGTAAATATTAAGCGTTGAAAGTATTCCTCATATCTTATTCAAACTCTGTAGATTTTATCACTTCAACATTTAAAAGCTTCATTTATGTTATCCATAAAACAAAATGTGTGCTAGTTACGAATTTAAAAAATACATTTTTTTATAAAATACTCTCCTGATATATTGGTATAATAGTCTACGAACCGTAGTGAAACTACCGCCGCGAGGCTTTCTAATGTTTAATCATAGAAATTCGGGACGAACAAAAAACCATTCTTGGGGTCAACACACAACACTAATGGCAAAGTTTTTTTTCTGTTTATGCTGACACCCACGTGAAAAGTTCATTTTTGGTAAAGGCAACGTTATAAAGATTAAAACAACATTTCATTATGCAAATACGTCAATCAATATTAATTTTACCACTTCAAATGAGTATGTGAACTCTGGTACAAGATACGCATTTTGTCAACAAGTATACTAAAAAGAAGAAAAAAACAAATAATATACACATAATGTTTTATGGGACATTGCGTGCGTCGAGGCGCCACGTTGGGTTCCCGTATTAACTGTTGTAATAGAACCTTCATATATGATTTTAAGGCAACATAATTTTATAAAAGTTTCCAGGACAGTAGTGGCGTAACTGACTTTTTTTATATTCGATAAGCCATACTGCCACCATATTGCATTACGTAATTTCACGGTGTAAAATTAGCATATTCTTGTTAATTTATACTTAATCATATAAATGCTGACGTCTCAAATATTAAGACGGCTGATTGAAAAGTGATGATAATTGACCCTTCAAATTTTTCAAAGAGAATTAACTGATTCAAATCTTTCGTGTAACAGCAATTTTCTAGTCTGATTTGTCCTGATAATCTTCAAAGTTTTAATTCTGCAAAATTAGTTTTTAAACATTCTGTGTTGAAATATATTACAAGAAACATTATCAGGATATGAGTTTAATTGAAATAAAAACTATTTTTAAAGCTGTTATTAATTCACGATTAGTATAATCATTTGAATTTTCAAATTTTAATTAATAATTGACATGTTATATTTTGCTAATAGTTGAAAAATGTGAATCAATTACGATAAAATTGAACATTTAAAAAAGTATTTTATTTAAATAATGAAACAAAATTTTGATTAATAATTAGTTTTTTGCGAGTTTTATATCATCTAGACTAGTTTCTGTCATCGTTAGAATTATTAACTGATAAAATACGAATTAAAACGAAAGTTATACACACAGTATTTTACGATGAAAAACACTGTTTTCACTTGTATTTTTGTGTGATAATGCAAATTTAAATATACACACTTTATAAATCATTTAAAATTGTAGAAAAAGTGATTCATTATTTGAATATAATGCCTTTAAGCCGACTCTTGAAAGTTAGCATCTATATGCTATAGTTTGTAATATATACTAGCAAAAAAATTTTACATACACACTCTTTCTCTATGTGTCTGCACATTGCGCATAATGTCGTACTGTCGCTTGGTACAAATAATATAAAAAATGAATATTTTTAAAAATTCTACTTTGTCTAACGCAATAGAATAAATTCGTTATTCCCATTAATAATTAATGAATATTGGTTAATTATTTATGTAGTAATTAATTGATAATTGAGACAGTATATAGTTCTAAAAATTTGCGTTGATCAAAAATAATTAATATTAAATAAAATATCATGTAGTATTTATAGATTTCTGTTATAAATTATCGCTAATCTCGTATATCTTATTCGTTTTATAATCTATTGCTGATTTTAGCATATAACTCCCAAGTGATCGAAAACGTTTAAAACACGTATTGTTCGCGTCGTCGGATGTATCTAATTTGTGCCTTGAACTATCATAAAGGTCGCGTGCGATGATCGCTGATCGAATCACAGGTGTGACCGCGCCTTAATCTTTGATCACCCGAGCGAGCATAAACACCGTGGCATTGATTTGCCTGGTCAACTATATGACAAAATTTGTTTCAACTTCAAAGAAGCAAACAAATTATCTGACGATGGCGTGAGCCGAAATAGCTATCAACTATATTTGTTAAAAATAATTTTGTAGAACTAAAATACATTGCTATTTTTTCACCGTGTTATAATGGAGTTCTACCAAGTGAATGCCAATTCAATCAATAAACTATCAAACATTTCAAGCACTGTCTCTCCATCATCTAACAACATATCTACCAAGAAATTATATTAAATTCGATACCAAATACAGTTATTGAACACCCTTCAGTGAGTGGGCACTCACCAATAAAACACAGAATAATTAGGTTTTGAATCACAATTTCGTCGTATATGTCGCCCACAAACAGCATTTACTTCAGAATTTGTACATAATTTGCTGTATGCAATTCGTTTAAGTGGTAGGAATATTTTAATATCTTCCAAGTAATTATGTTATATAGGGAAAACAGCTACAGTCATTAGCAGTATTTTAAATCGCAATTTGTTGCTATTTCTCCTTACGTATCTTCGTATACATCATTCACCTCAGTCATAGTACATCGATTACTGTATTTGCGAAAGAATTGATTCTAACACCCAATAATCCACTTTTGTCACTCTTGTCCCTTCGTTTATCTAAACGGTTAGATCAAATTGTGTGTTCGTTGACTATACTATTATAAAATATTACACACTTCAATTCACTTGAAGATTTAGTTGTATAGTTTATGTCAAATGATTGAAGCCTGTCCACGGCGCGCGTTTATGGCATAGAAATGGTTAAATTGATAAATGTGTTGTTCACTAGCCGTATTATTTTACGAGACACATAAAATAGATCTATACCCTCTTCGTATGATAATAAAAAATCGGTAGACTTAGAATGTTGTAGATCGTTCAAGTGGGAGGCTTCATTAACTTCCGGATCTCTTCCCGTTTCACAATGTGCTTTTTTTATCAATAAATTTTATTCGAATGTGGCAAACACGGTAAAAATTATCGATTTTTCTTTCGTCAGAAAACCTCCAAATAACTGGGCATCCCACTTTAGAACAGAAAAATGTGCGGTTAACTTTAAGTAACGCGAATTTAAAACTAATCTATGCCAAAATTGTCCGTGTGATGATAAAACCAAGATCTAAAACATATTCTTTGGGATTACCCAATTATATCTACTAAAAGACATATCATTTTTCTGTCGCGGAGAAACAATTGCGATGGCTCTATTGTCAACCAAGATTTAGTTTCGTTCTGAGAAAACCTTAACAAGTTCAAATATTTCGGAAAAAAAAGGTTTACCTTCCTTATCTCTTGCCATTGAATTCAAAATTTGTCCATTACAGTTGACTATCGAAATTTCGATAAACTAAATCAATTATTGCTTTTTTCTAAGATATACAGTTAAGATCTATTTCGGCTTACTGATGCTTAGTGATGAAGGGTAAGCCGAAATAGCTATTTATTATGTACCATAAAAAAAAATTTTGAACATAAAAACATTGCTTTTTTTCACCGTGCTAAAATGAAGTTATGTTTATATTTACGATTGAAATTGTTTGAGCAATATTGATTATTTTTTATATTATTATTTTATTGTGTCTAAATGCATTATTAAGACGTTGTTTACGGTGCGCACAAATTTGTGCGTTACAGATTCTATACGTTAAACTTTATATATAAAAAAAAAACGTGTTAAGCTTCATATTTTCTTTGCCATGTAGCAAGGAGATATTGTCACTAAACCTCAAAAATATTATTGATTGTTCACTGATTTATAACATGAGTAATCAACGCGGACTGTCGGCCAAAAATATCCGTAATCTATGTGTTAAGACGTTTTTATCTTATTCTGCATTTTCTTCAATTTCGTATTGAAATTTAATTCTTTCAACCCTACGGAGAACAGTTTTCATGTGACTTAGTATTCGTTGTTGCACATGTATTCCGAATTTACTGTTTGCACGATAAAATATGAAAAATTCGCATCGATCGTAGTGCTTACATTTACGTCATTCACCTCTTTTTCCACGTGGTTTTTTTACTATTTTTTTATATATATAATATGCAACGTCACTTTTTTCACTACGCATAGAGATTACCAAATAACTATGGCAAGAAAGGATACATTTTTTTTTTTTTGAAAAATCGTCATCGTATGGATTAAATAAGTCTACATTACTCATTCACTAGGTCCAAATCATATATGCTTACGTGGATTTTCCTATGATTGCTGCTGCCAATGAAATATCATAGAAGAGGAAAAAAAGGCATCTCCAAGAACTGTATCTCAAAATAAGGCTTAACTTTTTCTATAAAATCTGATACATTATCCTGATGAGTCAGGCGTATATCATTTGACAGATGTCGTTTTCGATGTTCTTCGTAAACTGTGGGTCGCCGGCTTCAAAGGGTTGTTTTTATAGCGAAATAATCCACTGGGAGTTTATGTACTGATATTTTTTCCACATCAAAGCGGAGCACATGACCTCCTAAAAGGGCTTTTTTAAGAAAAGTATCCTTAACAAGAACTGCCTATGTTGATTGAATTAGCATTTGCTTGGTAGGACTTTATTATAACACGGTCAAAAAATAGCAAAATACTTATTTTTTCTATTTTAGAATACGTTCTCATCAGAATAGTTTTGAGGGGGGCGTAAGTCGAAATGGCATCCAATTATACCTTATCAATTTTGTAAAATTAAAATATTTATATTACTTTCAAGGTGTTAACTGTCACTTCTTGATGGAAAGACATGATATTTTAAAATAATAAAAACCCATTTTAGTACTTATTTCCACAATATAAATTATGATCGGGACCGGTTTCATTCATAACGATCACTATCAACTGATGATAATGCTCGAAGGTGGTGATAAATTGCGAGCATTGTTCATTGGCTGATAATGCTCGCAATGAGTGAAACCAGTCTTGATCATAAAATTAATCGTGGAAATAAGTAGTAAAAATGTGATTATATTATTTAAAATTCCATGCCTTTCCATCAAGATGTAACAGTTAACACCTTAAAAGTAATATATTTTATTTCTACATAATTTATAAGATATATAGTTGATTGCTATTTCGGCTTACGCCCTCATCAAAACCATTCTTATGAGGTCATGAGCCGAAATGGCAATCTAGCCTTATAAATTTTGTACAATATAACTATAATACACTATTTTTCACCGTGCTAAGACTACTTGTTGTACATTTGATCAACTTTCTTCGCTTAATCTTAAGAGTAGAGATAGAATGGAATAAATTAGATGGAGTGAATTTTTTAATTAATTTTAGACAAAATCGATAAAAAAAATTAATTGAAATGGGTTTGGAGCTCTTACATTTCGTCTCGGATTCAAAAGACGTTAGTAACACCACTAACCTAATATATTTATGCAAATGCATTTGTATTTGTGTATTTTCAATGTTTACAATTTTAATAACAAATACCATTTTTGTTTTATCGTATTGCTACAGCATACATATTTATACACAACAACAATTTTCGATCACGATTGAAGCTTGAGACAGGCACTCGATATCCAGCAGGAAAAGTTTAATTTATAGATTTTTCAGGTTCGTGTCTCAAAAACGTTGCAGAAGAACTGGTATGTAGGATTATACTGGTCAGCTTCTTGGCCGAATCGCTCATCATTGGTCTTTGTATTAAAACTGGTATCAAATGTAATTCAAACGAGTCACTAATCAGTTTAACAGCGAATGTGTTTTCGATTTACATGTGATTGACAAATTCTAAACGGTTCACAGTTCTTTTTTTATATTGAAAATTAACATATATCTATGAATAGAGTGAGTGGGGCTTAATATGTTAAATTAAAAATGCTCTTTTATCAAAATAAACTATTTCTTAACAACAGATTCAGGTTGCATCACTATCTCCATTACCTATACTGGTTATGCATACTTTTAATGGCGACTACAAAAAAATCCAAAATCTGTTTGTTATTGAGTCGGTTTACTCTTGTTTTTTAGATAAGCAGTGTTGGGATTATTGAAAACGTATTAGAAATAAACACATTGGAGTAAAAATCTAAAAACATATGACAAATAAAAAAAATATCTACTTTCTGTACCGTAACCCAGTACTCCTCCACCGGTGTCACGTGAGACGACGTTAGATGTGTTATATCACAGTTGCTCTAAAAATTAATACAAAAAACACTACGGAATTCTTATAGAACTTCTTTGTGATGTTATATATTAAGAATCTTTGCATTCAATAAATATTTGAACTGTAATTTTATCAATAGTTACTATCCATAAAAATCAATAAAAAAGGTTTTTCTATAATATACAGGTAGTCCTTGACTTGCGACGGTTCAACTTACGACCATTCGCACTTACGACCAAAAAATAGCATTTTTTTTAAAATTACATTACTCTGCCACAAAGAAAAAAACAACAAATAACTCAACTAAATTTGGATTTTTTTTTTTTTAAAAGACTACTACTGATTCTTCTTCCACTACTGATGATGAGCCAATGGATTGTACACCCAGTCCTTTTTTTATGCGATTTCTTTTACGTGAATTCGATTATACGCGATATTTTTTGACGGCACGGTTACGTTTTTTTACGCGCTTCACTCGTTTTTACGCGATTTTTTCGCCAAATTTGTTTCCCCAAATTAAAGAAATTCATATATGATGCTAGGCACGTACATTTCATTATTTTTTTAAATAAAAAAAAATATGTGTATTTTTAAAACTTAATTTTGTTTACAAAACTTAAACTTGATTTATGCCAAATTCAATACTTTCGTTCAAAAAATCACAAACGATTACATTTCGCAACCGAGAGTGACAGCAGCGAATAATTTATATAAGTGAAAAAAATTATATTTTTATAGTCTCATTATATTACACATATAAGCAATAAAGACATGAAAATACATAATTTTTTTTGCACGAATTATAAAGATCAAATTTTGGTTTTTCATACGTTTCTGGTACTTTTTTACGCGATATTATATTTTTTGGAACCAATTTATCAAATTATATGAAAGTTGTGATTTTTTTACGCGATTTTTTTTTACGCGCCTTTTTCTGGAACCAATGTATCGCGTAAAAAAACGACTGGGTATACTTATATAAGTACAGATGAAGAAAGATTTTTAATATTAATGATTTAAATATTTTATTTTGTATCAATAAATAAGTATAAATTTAACATTAAAAAAATTTTAATAAATACACATGTTTTATTTCAATATGTAAGTATATTTTGTGTGAAATTCGACTTTCGACCAATTCAGATTACAACCAAAGTCTAGGAACGTATCTCAGTCGTAAGTCGAGGATAACCTGTATATATTATCTTTTATAAATTATTCATTTCTAATGTGTTTCTTGGTAATTTAATTTATGCATTTGAGTTTTTATGTATACATATATTTGTAATACAATTTTTTTTAACTTGTGAAATTTTGAATAATAAAACAATGATCCTTTTTTACAAATTCGTATCAAATCAAAATTAATTGAAATTGTATTTTATTTTTGAGTTGTGATGTGTCGCGAAATTTTGAAAATTTTTTAAGTGTGCCGTGTGTGAAAAAACATTGAGGAGCACTGCCTAAACTGAATCTAGTGTCGCTTTACACTCGATCTAAGAAAGATACAAAAATTATATGCTCTAAGAAAATTACAAAAAATATGAATTTAAATTTGTTTCTTGTATTATTGTTTTGATGTACTATTTGACAATGTTTTTCTTGGTAAATCAATCACAAAATAAGCCATCTAACCAACAATTGAGAATGAGGTATTAAGCACTCGAGTGGTACCAAAATTGCTATTTTTTGTTCCATAGAAGGTTCTAACGTGTTATTCTTCAAATACGAAACTTGACCAAGAGATTACTCACAAAACCGGCCAAATCATTTGCCCAATATGTTCCTCAAACTTATTATCGTATATTTAGCCAAATCGTTTAGCCTTATATGGCATTATCTTCGACTTAATCTATTATTCACTTCAAAATGGGCGATAAATAATAAAAGATAACTAAATAATACTAATTATAAGACGGCATTACCGATGTACCAAAGATTTTGGTTATAGAAGTTGTTCTGAAACGGCTAGAGGCATTTTGTTGCATGTTAGTAAAATTCGTCAATAATATCTCACAAATAACCTTGGTAAGATAAAAACACAAGAAGATTTCATGTTCCAGATTTATTTTATCCATGGCCGCTTTATAATTTATTTTATTAAAATTATTTAGCATTATGTAAATTATTTTTATTTGTTTGTTCTTCAAGTGTTTACATAAATGTGTCCTTTTTCATCGTTGGTTTTAAATTTTGTTAACAAATCCTTAGATTAATTTATGATATCGGCTGGAAGTTCTTGATGGAATTTCAATATCAAACATGAATCCTTACAATTTCATCAATTTATTTATAACTACACGGTACAAAACTTACAAATTATCAATTCATTGCTTTTGCAACGTTAACATATTTAAATATAAAGTATTGGAAATTCAACAAATTAACGACAACGAAGTAAACAAATCAATAATCTATTAAGAGCTTAAAAAATCGTTAATGCTTTTTTAAAGTTCTTGGTTTTCGCATATAATTTATACAAATCAGCAAGGAACAGGTTAAAAAATATTCTTTCAAAAAAACAGTTGAGGAAAATATATTGGACCTGAAGAGCAGTGTCGTATTGAATTTTATAATGATTAAATTATCCGCTTAGCATTCGGAAATATGTATTATTTAAAATTTATTTGCCTTTATTTGAAAATAAACATAAAATTTAAATAATGATAGTGGTCCATAGATACGAATAGGTTGGTATGAATCCATGTTGTAATTTTTTTTATTCTTATATGGAATTAAAATTTCCCAAAATGATTTACGAAAGGAAGTATTCTTGTTCACGCGTTTAGAAGAATGAACTGAATTGTGTTTTGGTCCAAGGTATCTTGGAGTCCATTCAAAATATATTGGCAAATGAGAAAAACATTTTTTTATGTTTTTAAATTATGTTTGCTTATGTATTCGTTTACATTAACATTTCGATTAGTTTGATAACATTAATAATCCACGTGCCTTTTTCTGAAATAACTCGAAACTTTTGAACAAAAATCACTTTTAAATAATATTTTATAAAATTTACTAATGATATGAAAATAGTTGATTGAGAAAATTTTCTCTAGTTTACTCATCCGTCAGTCTGTATGTCTAATTAGCACACAATTAATTAATCACAATCAGAAAAACTCCCTCTAACGATAAATGGGTTTGATTTATAGTTTATTACAGTATTGATTTATTTTTATTAAAATATCCAACAGCTCGATTTAATTTCAATACAAATAAATTTAAATCGCCAGTTTATTGCATCCGTGTGATGAATGCCTGAAGATTTCGAAAGTCAAAATCTAAGTAATGTGTGACAAATTAGTGGAAATATGAAATAACATTCATAGCAATTCAAATTTGGTGTGATATTTGATTTCATTGGCGATCAAGTGACTCTAGCATCAATTATGACAAAAATACCGTTAATATCCAAAATTGTTTGTTTATTTAACATGATGTAAAGATTCCATTGTAGGATTTTCTTAATCAATATGCACCGTGTCTTTCGAAATAAATGAATAAAAAAAAATCGAGATAAATACGACATATATCTCCAAAATTCCATATCTTCTTAAAAAAGCTTCATTAACAAATTGATATAATTTTGCAATTTTTTGGTTAAAATGTGTACTATTTAACTAAATATTAAGAGTGGCAATTGCCACAAAAGAGAAATGTATTATAAAAGTGCGTCACCAACATCCAACCTCTTCGCTAAGAGCAGAACTGCCCCACCCAGTGACAACGTGCCGATCCAATGCAGGTCCCAAGTAGGCGTGTGTTTATTTTATAAATAAATATAAATGAATTAATAACCAAGATTTTTTACAGTATATACTTCATGAACATATTTAATTGACTTAGTTAATAATTAAAGAAAGTTTTCATATGCATATAAATTAGGGAGTTAGTGATAAGAGATAACTTAAAAATAATATAATCTGAGAAAATAGCACGATTGTAGCAAAAAGTTTATTTTATATTTTAAAAAATACGAACGTCGAGGTAAATTATATGACCATAGCAATTTAAAGCAATTAAGTTATTGGTTTCATTTTTTGATTACAATAGATGAATAAAGACAACATAAGTGATTTTGATAATATACAAATGCTGCTAATTTTGTATAACTAATTTTAAATCAGCCTTTTTTGTAGCAATATTCTTATGAAAAAACAACCACAAATTTTTTTCAACTATCCCAAATTTTGTAGTTATTATTTATATATATTTCAACCTTCCCCTAGAATCTAAAAAAAATGGAATATGGCTATTTACTTGAAGGCTAGAAAAAGTTTATCCTTATTGATAATTTTTTGGAATAAAGATTAACTGACAGTCCGTCATCGTTAAAAATCGAATACAATAGCTCATTTCTGTCACATATTATACTTAAAATTTTATCAAGTCATCAGTTTTTGTGACAGTCGTTGAAGAACCAAGTAAAATTATTTGATTCACTAAAAAAATCGATATTTATATATATATCTCAAGTGTGGCCAAAGTGTCGATCGCGAAGCCGTTCTGGTTGCTCGCTTATCCGATGCTTTTTGAAGAATTGTTTTTTTTTTGTTTTTCCATTAGATACAATACAATATTATTGTTTTATGTTTGTTTGAATTCATCGTAAGCTGTTGTTAATTAAATAACGTGATATCTGTATTATCTATGTTTATCTATAATATTGTATAATTCAAACGTATTTTAAGGCTTCAAAACTACTTTTTGTGGCGGGAAAATGTCGCGAATAATTTTAAAAGCCGGTTGCCAGTAGTGGTTAAGATTTTCACCACCAGTGATATGTCCAAATATTTGTACCAGTTGTACAAGCAATTTTCTTTATTTATCGGTATAATATTTTTAACCTTCGAATATGCGATATGGCGAAATGTAACATCTTATAAATCTTTATTTTCTAAGTGTATTTATATTTCCAATTCGATTCTGTAGCTAGGTGTGCTTTAACAGTCCTTATTGTTGTGAGGTATAAGAGTGTTGTTTCTACCTGAAGTACCATGCGCGAGCTGCTTTTTTACGTGTGTGCGTGAGATTGTGTTCATATTAAAATCACACATTCACAAATTACAAGGGTTCTAGGTCCACTACTTATCATAGAAATTTTATTTATTCTGTAAAAAAACCTTTTTTTTATTCTCAACTATAATGCATGAATTAAGTAACATAAATGATTTTTCAGTTATTTCATTTTTTTGTAACAGTTTTCGCTCTCAATGTTAAGCATACAATCGGCTTAATTCTGAAATCACATAATTCAGTTAACTTTAGCTTATCAAATGTTTATTACAAGTTATAACTGAATAACTTTTACAATGAAATTCGCATACAATGTTTTATCATAGAGTTAGGGTGTTAAAATAAAAGAAATCAATGCGTTGTTGTACTTAACCAAAATCTTACATCACCAAAACATAAAAAAATATGAAAAAAATGACATATATGATATTAAATTATAACTAAAGCAACAATATGCATAGCTCTAATCAAGCCTGTTTTCAAGAACCTCATGGTGTTTAGCTACCGAATATCTCTTTTTAAGAGATTTTTATGATTGAAATATATGGACTGGAGCGATAAGGTAATTGCGTTTGTAAAGGTAAAGCCTTTCATTATTGAAGATTAATGACACAAAAACATATTTTTATATGATAGGATATAACATAATATTTTAGTTTTAGGACCTCTCTTTACAGTTTTAATGTCTATTTGAAAGGATTGGTTTTATGAACTAAATTTTCTTTTGAATGTATCTTTACGCCTATGTATGGAGCCGTTTGCTAGTAATTCAATGAAGTGAGCTTTGGGAAATTGGACACTTTATGGGTATGCAAAAGCTTTCAGCGTAGAAATCACATACATTTTATGAAATTTTTCATACAAATTTTTGAGCCCGTACACATCGCAATTTCATTGTTAACCAATCGACTACAACCCAAACAAGGACTTTTATATTATACATCAATATATTTGAATACAAATCTAATAATCGTATACACTACTCCTGCGGACAAAGTATTAAATAATACATAAACAATTATTTTTTCTAGTTTTTCGGTAAAATTAGTTTTGAAACAAAACGCTGCATTCAATTCACACAGACACATACTCACATTCTCTGATTCGTAGTAGGTACCTTCTTTAAATAACGAAATTATTGTGTATGAGGACTTCTTCTGAAATAATTATTTATATTTTAATCGCAAAAACACGTATCTTACAATGAAAGTAATAGCCAAAATTCAACAGAGAACAATAAGGAAATTTTTAATTTTACTTGTTCTACGTTCCGAGTAAAGACGCTCTTATATTGTTTGTTATAAAAACATTTTACTTTATTCGATATTATGTTTCATTCAAAAAATATCCTGGTCTATGAATTTGCCACAAACAAACATACATGCTATTATTGTGTGCCGACTATTTTTTTATATTCTATAAATTCGTTTGTATGTATTAGTATAATATTTGTCTTTTGAAAATTGCGATAGTATCTGTGTTTCAATGAATGAAAAGATTTGCATATATTTTTAACTGTCTGCAAAACGTTCATTTAACGTCTCAGATCCTGCCATATAGATGTTACATTTTAACTTATTTTCAATGGCAAAACCGGTTATTCAAATAATACGTAGTTTTTTCATAACTGATATCAAGCATTTTATTTTTAGTATATATTCTCCTATAGTTTTTAATATTGTGTACATCGGAACGGAAATGATATGATCTTGACGTTTTTTAAGGAACGTTTTTTTTTTATTTATTCAAAAAAAAAACACAATATATCTTAGTATTTCTACAATTTGATCATACTTTATTCGTTTCGTAAGAATTATTGATTTTATTTACGTAAATAATTATATTTGAGACTTTCCACTAAGAATTAACAGTATACACTTAATATTTAGAAAGGAAACTCTTTTTATTATAACCTATTTCTTTACTTATCATAAATACTGAAATCGTAAAAAAATATTGATTACTAAAGCAACCTTTGTGATAGTATGTCTTACGATGCGTTTAGAAGAGTCGAAACTCGTGTCATAATTATAAACACAATACTTGGAATAATCAAAGTTATTTTTAAATTTATATAATTTTTTTTTTGCTTTTTGGCAAAGAATAAAAAAACAAGCATGAAATAAGAAAAAACACTCTTCTTTTTATAGCATCCAAATCAACTCCATGGAGAAGCTAAAGGATCCCCATTTGAATAATGTGTAGTTTCTTAGTGAAACCACAATACATAAACAGAATTTTGCTGCCTAAATGTCTAAAAATTAGGGATAGAAGAATACAGCTGGAACCGGTTTAATAGTTAATTGTTTACTATCCCGGAACGGTTAATTTTTTTACTTATTATCAATGTTCATCCGTTTAAACATAAATTCATTTATCGATTGGAAATTAGTTTGTTAAGCTTTCTGTGTTGATGTTCAAAACCGATGAAATTATCAATATAAACTTTATCAAGGCCTCGACTATATGATGATACCATACTAAAATGTTTCATCTCGCTTTTTGCTGTTTTATTATTTTTTTTAAATAATAATGCAATAGAAAATATGAGATATTGACATTACATCAAAAACAAATAATGTAAAATTGACGACTTAGCTACAGCACTGGAAAACCTGTGTCGTCAACAATATATCAATATCATAATGTAGAATATCAAAGATCTAACATTAACAAATCGTATCGTATTTTTTAACATTTATCAGAAAGCTTCGTACATGATAAAATATAGGTATTTTTTACTATATATAGCATTATTTTATCAACATAGTAGAGCGCTAAAATCGTAGATAGATATTTTATTAATACACTTATCTGCCTTCGTTACCGATCAAAAAGTAGTCGCTACAGAGCTGAGCAAACACAATGAAGTGTTATTCTCAAATGCAATGGGTTGTAAAATTAAAGCTTAATTATATTTGATTTGATTTGGTCGCAGAGCAGCGGCATACAGACAAATTTATGCTGTCTAGATAAAAGCATTCAAATGCAATGGATATTTGACTTTAAAGCTATATTAGGACATTTTGTCTTCGTTAAAAAAATATAATTTTCGAATGCTATATTGCAAACTTTTAAACTTGTTTCACAATGAATTCAATTGATATATGTATTTTGGTAAAAAATTTAAATAAAAATTTAAAAAAAGGATGCAATACGTTTTGTCTCTTACGACCCAGTATATATTTGTGAACTGACATACAGTTATAGTCGTAGACAAATTTGAACGATTCAAAATATGTAGCATAAATTAAAATTGCCGCCTATTTTTCAAAGCGCCTTTTTTTTATTTTATTATATTATTATTTTATATGTTTGATTTACCGTTGACTGTCTTTTCAAATATAGAAGCAGATCTTTCCTTAATAATTAAACATGTCCCCGTTTTTTAAATTGTTCATTTTTTAATCATGAATAATAAAATATTATTTGTTTAAGAGCTAATACTCGAAACAGCAGATATAAGTTATTATCATTTTTATACTTACCTACTTTAATAATTGTATTTTATTTAAAAGTAAAGTAGCACAACAATCTCATTTTTTTTATTTTTACATCGATGATATATGCATTATGACATATAGAATATCATAACGCACATTTTGTTTCGAAAATATAAATTTGCCGACTCTCACTAGCCCAATTGTTCAGCCATTTTTATGTTATTTAAAATTGTTCAAGACAATGACTAAATACGTACATTGAAATTTCAGTTAAAATTTTTAATCTTTCATATTTTGTTCAGATTATTTTAAACCTGGATTGTGAGAGACAAAACATCTCGAAGTGTTCAATATTTTAACGACTCAAATTTTCGGCTGAGATAGCTTGATGATCAATATTAAATTTGAATTGTTGAAACTATATAAAAATTCACAGTTATATGAAATCGCTATAATAGGATGTCTACTGATACCGGAAGGCAATACCCGAGTTTTTAGGGACTGAAAGCTGAAACGGTACACAATATTAACAATTCAAATTTAGTCCTCAATAATATATTGTAAAATCATTATTGAGACATTCACTATTGCAAAATATCCAACGGCTTATTTAACTACAAACGATAATTTTCAATCGAAACCTCAAATCAATTTGTAACCATTTATTTTCGCGTCGAAGTGACTAATATAATAATAGCGATAAATAAAAAAAATATATAAATATTTTAAAAAAACTACAAGCCATTAGGTACTTCATTCAAAATATTTTAATGCATGAATAATGAAGAATAAAAAAACTCATCCAACCGGATTATATTAATACCAATGAAATCATTAAAAAAAGCCTAACGCTATTAATGAATTCTCAATATTATGAAATTCATTCATAATGTTTGTTTTTTGGCTATAAGTGTTTTAATACTCGAGTAAAAGATGATAAATTGATTAATGAAGGAATTTTTAATGATTGATTCATTCAAAAAGCATGCATATTGAACATTTTTTTTTTATTATTTTCAATAAAATAAAGGAAGACTTTGTTTTATTTGGTGATAGAGCATATAAATAATAATTTAAAAATATTCCCCATAACATTTCTATCGTTTTTTATTTTAAATAATAAAAACGCATTGAGCATTATCAACTGATGATGAATGCTCGCGATGAGCGAAACCGGTCCTGATCAAAAAATATATTGTGGAAATAAGTACTAAAAAATGTGTTTTTATTATTTAAAATATCATGCTTTTCCATCAAGAAGTGACAGTTAACACCTTAAAAGTGACATTTCTATTGTTTTTTATTTTACCGTTTTTTGATCTCTAAAATTGAATATTGCATCGGACTTTATGTATATTTTTTTAAATAAATTGTCCATCAATTGAACCTATATGGAATTATTGTTCAAAAGCTTAGACCGCTTAGGTACAGAATATAATAGGTACTGAAAGCTTTTAACTATGTAAAAAAATACTGTATAATATATTAAGTAATTATTATATTTATGTCAATTTCAATATCAAATTCGCTTTGTTGAAACTTTGTACGGTAACATGATTTTTCATTAATGATCCGAGTTTCACCTTTTAACATCTTCGGGCATTCTATCACACGGATGCAACAGAACTAAGGCATCCGCGTGATATGGTGCCCGAAGATGCCGAAAGGCGAAATCCGGGTCGTTAGAGACAAATGTGAAATCGTACAAAGTTATAGCAATATCGATTTTTAAATAACATTTAAATATTTATTTCTACAAATTTTAAAAGTGTAAGTAGGTTTTTTTAATGCTATTTCGGCACTCCATCGTATTCGTCCAATTAATTCATAATTTTTCCATTATAATAAACTATCGCTATTTTGTGCAACTAAATTGATTATTGTATTTATTAACGGATTTAGTTTTTATTGTTGTTTCTAATGTTTATAAAATTTATATTCAAAATATCATTCTTCGATGTGATACACACAATAAAATCGACGAAAAAAATGTATACTGGCTTTCGCCATTATCAGAACTATTTACAAATATTTTGATATTTTTTCTTCTTTTTAATAAAAGTCTTCGAAGTAAATTTCAATTCAATAAATACAGTGAAATCACGAGGGCTGTACAGTCGTAGACGTGATGTGGCGGTGTTATTACCAGAGACGAAGTCTTGTCGGTTAGACAATTTTGAAAATAATATCAATAAACAATTTGCTGGATAAGTTGGTTGATCTTTAATTTATTTCACATAAATAGGAAAGGTTAGTGGAAGTCGTGTTGTTGGTCGATGTTGGAGTTGAATTCCTGTTTCCTTTGAACTAGAAATCACTTAAAATATGCATGTAATTAACAGAAAGCTGAACTCTAGATTGTGACCTTTTGATCTAAAGTTTTAAAGATAGGTGCGTGGGATTTTTTTTGGGTGACAAATCATTTAAATATAATTCAAATGCCTTTTGAAAAATGTTCAGCAAACAAGTAATATTAACAGTGTTCAATTCTGGAGTAAAATACTATAATATATTTTAATGATGGGCACGTCAAAAGAATTTGTGAGGTACTCAAAAGTATAATAAAATCATTTTAACGTTGTGTACTTTGGAATACTGTATGGCTTTTGTGCATAACATGCGGAGATAGCAACTCGCACCCTGTTTCACAAGGAGCTAAAAGCTTCGTTCACACTAGACTCACATTAATATATAAATATTTCTTTCGTGAAAATACAGGACAATACAAAAATAGTGAAAGTTACCGGTTTTTTAGACTAGGGCGCTGAAGTCGTTAAAAAAAAGTCCGAAATTTACTAAAAGCACGATTTTTACTAAAAAAAGTTTAATTAATTTTGTCATGTTTTTTGCTACCTTTCCTATTCATGTGCGTTAAATTAAACATCAACCAAACAACTAGACAAATTATTCATTGAGATATCTTTCAAAGTCGTCCAATCGAAAAAGGAATCAGTGTCGCTCGTTTTTCACGACTCCGTCTCCATTCATAACACCGCGACTCCGCAGTCTTGGTTTTGACATTATATGAACTGTTCATGGAAAATTTGTGTTAAGTCGCTCAAGATCAACCAAAAAAAAAACATTTCACAGCCACCTTCCTTAACACAATACTAATAAAAAGTAATAAATTAAGGTCTTATATACCTAGCATGCTACAGAGCTACACGGGACCGATCTTTTTGCCATGATCGCTTATACTTAATGAAAGAAAAAAATATTGGACTGTTAAAATATTTGTCACTACATAAAATTATAATAAAAACAAATTTTAAAAATAGTCGATAATACGATGAAACTGAAAATTTAGTTTGAATTTGAAGTGTACTCAGCCCTCTGAATGCTAACGTCTCAACAGTGGAGAAGGTTTACTGCAGTGTATTGATAGTTCATACTTAAACACATAAGAAGGTTTATAATTGAAATTTTAACATATAAGAGAGGACATTGCAGCTCTCTTTAATCAGATCTCTTTAAGCTGTGTTAACAAAATTATTAATAAGTAATCAGTATTAGCTTAGGACGCATTTACATTCAACGAGTCAATAGACTTCCATTAAAATTTTATAAATTTGATTTATAAGTATGCAATAATTCAAGATGAATTTTAAAGTTGCAAAACTTCTTGTGCAATGTCAATTTATACCGCAATTTTGACTCGGTCGGTGATGTCATTACCAGGACAAAATGAGGCGTGTCAACGTGCACGACGCAGTTTACTGCGTTATCACACACCGCGGAATTCCCATAAGAATCTACGCTAAATCGATTATCAGTTAACGAACAATTCGGATAGCGAAAATAGTCTTGGAACAGAGAATATTCGGTAACCCATCACCCACTGTATATAAAATACAATGTTTAGTGCTTTTTGCACAATTTTATATTGAAAATATCAGAACCAGTTTTACTACAGCAATATCGATCAAAAATTTGTAAATACTAAGTCATACGCAAAATTTTTTTTTACAAGAATCTACATACTAAGCAAAGAAAACGGTCAACTCACCATTCTAAAGTATCGGTCTTCAAACTTTGTCGAGTGTTGGAACACTTAGAATTATGATTTTTTTTCTGGTAACCCCATCGTATCATTGGAAAAACATATCGTAAAATAATACTCAAAAGTGAATCAAAGATCATACAAAGATTTCAAATCTGTTTGTATACCGAAAAATTGGTTTCTCTCTTTCATTTGCAAGATTTCTGATTTAGCGCTATTGTATTATAATATTAAAATTAACATTTACAAATTTTTGATCGATATTGCTGTAGTAAAACTGGTTCTGATATTTTCAATATAAAATTGTGCAAAAAGCACTAAACATTGTATTTTATATACAGTGGGTGATGGGTTACCGAATATTCTCTGTTCCAAGACTATTTTGTACAATTAATTTTAGAGATAAACCACCTCAGAGGTGTCATACAATACAATTTAAAGACCATTTCTCTAAAGTAACAAATATTTTTTTTATATTAAATTACCTCCCTTGTTTTGTGTGGCTGCACCTTTATGTTGCATTCACAATGACCGAAACGGATTCGACCGCCGAGGTAAGCAAATGAGATGTGATTTATCCATTTTAAATTAAACCTCATAGAACTCAATCTGCATTCACACTTGTATGGAGTCGTTTCATTACCACTTGTGCATTTTTTTCTTCAAATTTTATTCTTACATCCTAAATGGTAATATTTTTCAAAAGAATTTCTTTGCTCTCAACTCGACTGAATTTATGTGTAAATGCTTGCAGGGTCATAATAGGTTTAATCTTTATTTATTATATTATTTAGGAAATTAAAATGCGTAATAAATCTCAGCGCGCTGAATATTAAAGTGATTCCGATTGATTTTTTTTCGAAAATAAATCTTTTGATCCTATTTGATAAATTTAGTTTATATTACATAGTTCAAATGAGTATTCATTTATGTTACTACAATATAATCAAAATCAAATTTGTATGACATATAGGAAAACGTAAAAAAATCACATCCGATTTTTTATATAGTAAATTAGCATTGGTTAACTGGTAAGAACAACATTTTAACACAGTAAACACATCAACCTTTCTTATTCTACGATATTTTAGATGTGATTCTTGACAGCTATTTCATCTTCCACCATCGTCAGGACTATAATTATATTAAATATAAGTGATGCTTTATTAAGTGTTTACCTTTTTTTAACGACAATACTGATATTAGTGTATTAACTCTGCTTAAAAATGAAAATTTGGAAATAGTACGTAACATTCTATTTTTAATGTAAAAATTTTCAACGCGTCAACTATTTTTAAGTCACATGATAATGCATTATAAAGTATCGATTGAATTGGCATTTACTTTGTAGGACTCCATTATAACACGGTGAAAAAATAGCTGATAGCTATTTCTTATAAATATAATAAAAAAAAATGTTGAACTAAAATACATTGCAACTTTTTCACCGTGTCATTATAAAGTACATGTACATTAAAAGCACACATTTTCAAGATGTCGAAAACATTTCTAAAAAATATAAAGTTTTACTTAAACGCTCCAGACAAGTTTATTTATAAAATCAATATGAAATTTAAAAAAATGCATAAATGAAGTAAACATAGTAAATTTATTTGCTTACCCATGAATATAACGCAAAAAAATGTTGATTATAAAATAAATATAATATAATTATAGACTTATAAATATTGTACAGCGTGTTTATTGAAATTATACTCAATACAAATCTGTACAAGTTAAACGACCATAGTGATGGTACTTTAAAGAACTTCCGAATTGAATAGTAACAATTGATAATAGATCATCGTTAAATAATCGGACTAATGAAAGAAGACGCTCTCCGTCAGAATTTCTCAATGGCAACACTGTGCCGATTCTAGAAGAAAGCTTCCAGGGTGGCCAGAAATATAACAGTTTTTTATTAATACAAAGTAAAATATAAATACATTGAATTCCGCGTAATTGGTACACCTAATTATTTCATACAAACCCTAAGAAGTAGTCATCAAAAATGGCGCTTAAAAGTAAAATCCATTTTTTACAAATTTGTATAAAATTGGACAGAAATACGTTTGGAAAACTTATTCATTTACTTTATATATATATACGTAACAAAATTTCGAAATTTTAAGTTCATTGCTTCTGCAACTTCAAAGTATTTAAACTCTTAATGTTGTAAATTAAAGATATAAACAACAAAAACAAAAATAAGTATAGCAAGAAAGTCAACCAAGCGTAGTACTACTAAGTTTATGTTACAGTCAATTTAGTAAGAGTAGATTTAAGTTTTAGGTTGACAAATTAAAAAATAGTATTCGCCTGAACTCACTTTCGTCCACATGAAATATGTCGGCATTCGATGTAATACTGTTGAACTTTGTCAATGCTCTTACCATTGGCAGACTGGTTCTACATTTTGGAAGATCAAGCAATTCATTTCCACGATTTCTTAAAAAATACCCGGAACAATTTGATATTATTAAGGATGGCAGAATTCTCATTTTGGACTTGATCGAGTCGAAAGAGATATGAGTACATATTACCCAATGTTTTTTCACTTCACAAAAATCGTATTTATAATATAAAGGCGCCTTGGTTTGACTAACAATAAAGGCGTAGATACTCTATACAAATACAGTAGGTGATTAGTCAACGAACAGTTTGGACTGCGAATAATTCAGACAACGAATACTATCACGATTTTTTTTTTGTGTTCGAACAACACATATTCGCATAACGAACTAAAACGGTTTTTCTAATCCACTCATTCTATCTGTAAAACCTCGATGATCGGCTAGCGAATAATTCAGATAGCGAGTCTAGTCTTTAACATAACAGATTATGTTCGTAAACCAATCACCAATTACAACAATAAAGTGTCTATAAAACTTTCTTAGTGTAAGATGCGTCAATTGATATAATTGTACATACTGTTACAATTTTAAACGTGTCAAATCGCAACTGATAAAAATGAAAAAATGATAGCTGTAAGGAAATTAATTAATATAATATAATATTTATAATCCTTTCTGTTTAAAAAAACTTAGTACTTTTTTTTGGAAAATTAAATCATATTGCTTATTTTATGACCATCGCAATATCTGACAATGAACTGATTTACAGCAAACGTTTTTTCGTTCTAACTTAACTAAGTTTCATTGAATGTATTATATATTCGTCAAACTTCTTTGTATTACCAAAAATCAATTCATTTGAAAAGTGTTTCAAATGAATCGACCTACGCACACGTTATTTATGATTACTTCTAAAAGGTTAAATACACATTTTATGCATACTCTTTTGAAAAATATCAATGAAGCTTCAATTGTTTCATAAGCCGACACACACTATTCAATACAAATGTCTTAACACTTTGAATACGGTGGTCATTTAATTGTAATATTGTTTTTAATCAATTATTTATTTTTAAAATATTTTTTTTGTGCGACAACTTTACTATCTAAACTTATCTCGAAATGATATCTTTCAAATGTTCAAAAAATACCCCAAATACCATTTTTGGTTTTTCAATTTTTCAATAATAAATAACTGAACCCTTTTTACAATTCTAAAAATAAATTATTATAACAAAAATACATCTCGGAATTTTGCTAAATACCGTAGGTTATCGGTTAACGAACAGTTCGGACTGTGAACTAATCGGACTACGAACACTATCACGAAAGATTTTTGCGGTGTTGATTCGGATAACGAGTAAATATTTGTACAACTAACTAAAACCTACTTTCTACTACGGTCTTTCTAGAGCATAAAAATCTTTATAAATTGATGATCGGTTCAAAAACAATTCGGATAGCGAGCATAGTCTTTGGAACAGATTAAGTTCGTTAACCGATTACCAACTCTATAGGTTGATTACTTTTGTAATATAAAACAAAATTAGCTACGGAAATCAATAATAAAATCATCCGAGTATGCTTAGAAAACATCTAATGTAAGATATAAAAAAATAGTACTCTACAGAACTCACCCTCGTCCACGTGGAATACATCAACGCACTGTCAAAGTGGAAAACACTTTGAATGGACATGCAATTCATTCTCACAACTTGTCTTGTTAAAAAATGGAACAACAACTTGCAGCAAATCTTCAATAATACCAGAATACTAATTTGGCATCTCAAATCAATATGTTTATTAATCATTATTGGATGATGTTCATAAAACAAGAATAATGTCGAGAATATCATAGAAATAGTTTGAAACGGTTAATAGCTATTTCAGCATCTTGACATTGTTGAACCTTTACAGCAGACTGTTTATTTAACTAATTTGAATTGATGAACTTTGTACGATTCAACATATTTTGTCACTAAAAATCCGGTTTTCAGGCATTCTATCACATAAACGCAACATAACCGATGAGTCGTTAATGAAAAAACGTGTAATATCGTACAAAGCTTCAACAATTAAAAATTGATTCTGAAACTCCATCAGGCTTCTAAAGTCGATATCATAAATTATAAAAAGTAATTTATTATGTAAGTTTTGAGCATTCATATTATCACTTGAATTTTAAATCAGTAATATTTTTGATATAGTTCTTTTAAAAACTTTGCTAATTTTATGATAATGCATAAAATATTGCAGCGTCTATCAAATGGTACCCACAGTGTTAAAATTCATGCCAGATATATGTATATGAACAGTATTGAATATTGTCGAACATCGATCGGTGAACAGAGGCATTTTTGTTGATCATTTTACAATCATAGAATTCAATAATTAAATAAGCGATAGATTTAGACCTGCCGATAGGAAATGTAAAAGGTGAGCGATTTACATACACATACTGTAAATATATTTTATTTTAATGAATAAGACTTTTTTTTTCTCTTCTGAAAACCTTAAGTTGTCATTCCATAATGATTCAATTAACACGTCAAATCCCGATACCGTGTTTTTACAACAGAAAAATTGGTGATAATATCAAGTGATATCAAACGTTGTATTTTACAGAAGAATGCTATGTTTTCTTATAGCTAAGACCCATAAAATTTCAAAACAGTATTCCAATTAGTGTTATAGTATAAATAAACACTTGTTGTTAATACGCTTTCAGATATTTCTGGAGAATATTTAATAAAAACATAATAAAAAAATGCATATTCAATATTACTATTTTTTTATTATTTAAAACACAATTTTATATTTTAATAATCAGAACTAGTTTCGCTCATTTCGAGGATTGTCAACCGATATAAAACAAATTTAAAAAAGGCTGCTTACGCAAAATACCCCGTATTGAATTGAAAAAAATATTTTCACATTGTCATACAATATATATCTAAATGAAGTAAAAAACAGTTTACAAATAAAGTTTTATCGACAATCAATCATTATTACTACTGAACTCTTAATGTAATTTAAAATTAAATTTATTTTAATGATTAAATTGGCATTTACTTTGAGAACTCGATTAGCAATGTATTTAAGTTTTACAAAATTATATAGTTGATACCTATTCGGCTCTCAGAACTATTCTGAAATAGCTATCGACTATATACCTCTTATTTTTTTTTATTATTTTTTAATAGTGTGATTTTATTTTAATGAAAAAAAATATAAAAAAACTTTACTAAGCTTGATATATTTTTTTGTAAAATTTCAAATACTTAATCAACATAGCTTTGATTTTGCAATAATTGTGTTTTTTCAATAATCAATGGTTTTCTTAGAGTAATCACTATTTATTTCTCAGCAGTTCACCTCTAGTCACATATTCAATTTTACCTGTTGTGTTGCTCAACATTTTCTGCCTCGTAATTGAGTGTGGCGCCATCTCAAGAGCATAGCCTAAACTTTGAGTATTAGCTTTTATTATGTTCTTTTCCATTTTCCGATCGAAAACCTGATTGCATATGTTAATATTTTCGGCCATGCCCACTTTATCAATCGAGCGAATCAAGTACACTTTTTTGGCGCCAACTGTATATTCAAACTTTAAAATAATACAAGCAGCCATCTAAAAATATCTTTTTTTATAAAAATTTTAACCTTTAAATAATGCGAATATTTTTGCGAACGGTTTTTCTAGCCACAAACAATTATATTATATATATAGTAAAAATGAGTAAATTTTTAAATATTTTTTATTTATAATCAAATGTTATTGTATCCATTTGATAGAATGCCAGAAGGTGCCGAGAGGAGACACCCGTATCGTGAGTAATAAAACATCTAAAAATGTTAAAAAAAAATAACAATTCTATTTTACTATGACTTTTAATTTTATATTAAAAATTGATACCTTCAAATGTAAGTTATAAATAACTATATGATAATTCATTTGTTTGGAGGTGTGTCTCTAAAAAGTCTAATACGTGTCACATATAGTAACACACTTCGTGGAATAACAGAGTTATCAAATTTTAACTTATATTAAAGATTTATTTCTACAAGGAAGAATTTTAGTTTTTTTTGGCATGTCACTTTAAAACACTACGCATTTAAGTTGATAAAAAAAGGTGTGCAAAAACCAAAAAAAACTTTAAAGAAAATCAAATTTAATAAATTTATTGATCAAAGTTCTGCTACTGTCGTAACCAATTTTGTTGCTATTATCAAATATAATATATTGCAAAATTTATAGTCTTACGAATTCGCCCATAGATAATAATATTTTATCTTTTGTTACTTTATTTGTCTTAGATAATTCTGAGCAATCACAAGACTCAATTGCTGTTTGTCTATGTATTGTATAATGCTGCACGAAGTGCAGCGTCGCAACCAGAGAGCACAGTTACAAGCTGTCAAAATGCAATTTTATGGCTGCCATATTTTATTTGGCGTGGGTTGTTTTTGACATAATCAGCAAAGCCACTTCCGGACCACAGTTTAAATTAATATATCGATGGTTTTAAATCGATACACCTGTATATATTATCCAAATTATCCTGAGTTTGAGAACAGTTTTTTAATAAATTATCACACGCTTCTCGTACGCGATGATATAAATAAGATACTTGAGTACTAACTGCCATCTACATATCATATCGAAAGAAATAATTATTTTAAAATCAAATTTAATTTGTCTTGGAAAAACTAAATTTTATTAAAGGTTGTAGGGGTCCGAAATCTAGTGGTCAAATCAGTAAGCTTAAGTTGCGCTGCTCATTGGAATGTCATATTTTGATTCTAAAATCGATTGGTCAATTTCTGTTTTACAGGGGTTGACGTACGTGATGTTTTAAACTTCCGTCTATTTTATCTGACCCTTATAAATGGGGTGTAGCAATATCGATCATCAAAGCAGTAGTCTTAGCATTTCATAATTACTCTCTTCAAAAAATATTGGATGAACGATTGAATAATAATCATTTGTCACAGAAAAACTATTAAGATTAAATTAATAACAATTTATTATGATTAACAATAAGAGAAAGCATAGTAGAACAATAGAACATTTCATTTGATATAAAAAAAACTGATAATTTCGACATGACATTAAAATTTTTGAGCGATGTGTTGCCGAGAGAACTTTTAAAAATTTCTGATAAACTTTTCATTCATATAAAAATATTACAGTTTTAATATAAAATAAAATATGCCGTGGTAATTAAAAAAACTATAATATATCATTCTGCAATATGGGGTTTTCCCAAGTTAAATCTTTACCTTATTTTTTATAAGACACATAATATTGATCATAAATTTTTACTGCCAACAATTTGATGGTTTCTACGGTAAATTTGATGTCATATCTCAAGAATTTATCTCCCGTCCGTCCATTTTTAATTTCATATAATAAAGCTTCTAATGCTAATATTGAAATATTCGTCTAATATTTTCACTGTCACTTTTTATGCATAAATAAGTAACTTATGAAGCAAAAGTTTTTATTTGTGGGTATCAAAGTATTTAAGTCTCAAAAACCCTGTACACATTTTTGTATAATCTTAACCTAATAGTTTAGTTTTTCTTGAAAGCTTTCTATGAATTGAGTGTCACTAAACCCATCTCCTATTTTGCCACATAAGGGATAATACATCTTTGAATATTTCCAAACCTCAGTTGTTTTTGTGTTAACTGAATTTATTGAAGTTATCAGGACAAATCAAAAAAACCTCTTAAACTAAAGTTTTCACTCGTTGAACATTCATTGATTTTCGATTGTCAACTGTCAAACATTGCAACGAAACGTGTCAGCAATTAAAAATCGTTGACATTTGAAATGCTCATCGAGTTGACCACAATTTTTGATTGCTAAACATCTACCAATATCACCTGCTTATTTAAACAGGTAGCATAACAGCGCTATTAATTAGTCATCGAAATGATTTTTTTCTTTAAATTATAATATTTTTATTCAAAAAGATATCAAATGTTATATTTTTTTTTATTACAATTATAAAATAACTCCTGTAAATTCTGATGTAGCACGTTTCAAACATGCAGCATAACGATTTGATTTCAAATTCTTCCTAAATAAACATTCTCTAGAATCCTTCATTACAGCGTCTATCAATTTATGTTACACGTGCCACTAAGTGGCACTCGAAAGCATTTTTCCTTAAAATTGATACATACGTTAAAAAACCGTATTTTTTTAATTCTAGCTACGTCAGCTTTTTTAGTCAATCACTGCAGTCTAATCTTGACATATATAAAAAAATGCGGAATGAAATCCCAGACAGATTTTCGGTACAACGAACAACTAATGCAAGCAAAAATTCTCAATTATAAAATATATTTTTAACCCACACCGAAATCTGTTCACAAAAGATTATTCGGAAATACGTTTTAAATTAAAAACTTCTAGCTATGACCCAACTATTGTGAATTTAGCTTCCAAAGTGGAACTTATTTTTAAAATTTGTAATTTGTCACGATATTTTTATTTAGCGCGTATTATTACATTCTAATAGTATTGTCTTAATTTACAATTAATTTTATAGTGTCCAGTACGTTTGATATCTTGATGGTTTGTGGCACGAAAATGCATTTGGGTTGCCGACCGCTGCTTTATAATTCTCTCTTCAATAAGTTTTGTTTTCTATGAATTATTTCAACATGAAAGTGGGCGGATGTTGTATACTCAAATATGAACCGTTAGACGCTGATTACTTAGGTATATACTATACATATAATTGTTTTACAAAATATACAGGTATAATAATCCAATTTGTGAATTTT
Source organism: Himalopsyche japonica (assembly GCA_028555115.1). NCBI lineage: Eukaryota > Metazoa > Arthropoda > Insecta > Trichoptera > Rhyacophilidae > Himalopsyche > Himalopsyche japonica. The sequence continues at coordinate 70,214 of JAHFWJ010000490.1, read as the reverse complement.
TAAATAAATCAAATTGTATGATATGTTTGTCAAAATATTTAGTTACAGTTTTACTTTTAAGATGTTAACTGTCACTTCTTGATGGAAAGGCATGATATTTTATTCAGTTGATAATGCTCGCGGTCCTGATCAAAAAATATATTGTGGAAATAAGTACCAAAAAATGTGATTTTATTATTTAAAAAATGTTTCAGAATGATATCATATTTATAATAAAAGCCTCGAAACTTTATCATCTAGAACATTACTAATCATATACAAACTGTATGATAGAATTATAATAAAAATCATATAAATAGCAATTTCAAATGATAAAATATTTTTCCATTTATGTTTATGTTGGTAAGAAATTTTATTTTTGTTTGCCCATATGTCAGTTCTACTGTTTTTAGTGTGGCTGTTGATTTTATAAGAACATTGTATTCAAAAACTTATTATTCCATAAAAGATCGGTCTTTTTCCAGGATTTGGAAGTTAACTTCTCAGTGTCATTTTGAAGCATTTTACACCAATCAGGATAAAATAACTGGAAAACCAACTTTATACATGAAATTCTTAAAATTTATCTTTGTCAGAGAGATAAGTTATCTTTAAAAGCTTTCTTACTTATATCGTTGTATTTTTACTTTCTTGAAATATAAAGAGTTGTCCACTGTATAACAATTGTTTCTCATGCGTATTTGTCTACGATAAACATGTAGGTATTTTTGTAACGTATACATACCAAATTAATAAAAAACTTACTTGATTAATATTTTTAATGGATAGAAAGTTAATACTGCACTTATAACGACATAGTCTCCTAGTAAAATTATAATTTGGTGTATTTTTACCTCTGTGATGAAGACTCATCAAGAGTCTTGTTATCACATAACGAAAAAGTGAACATGCTATTGAACTGTAGCGAAATAATATAAAACAAAACAAGTTATCGAGTAGATATTATTTGTGACAGGGGAAGACGATAGCGTAGACCTGTTGACAGCCGGAACTCCTTATAGAGGCGAGAAGTTGGCGCCTCGGCGACCACGCGTCGTGTGTCACCCCTACTCCTCGGGCCAGAGACACTCCACCACGCACCATTACTTATCGTTGATTGGTTTGTAGGTTGATCCTATATTTACCAAGTGTATGACAATTAATGCTTGATTTATTGACAGGAGAACATCGCCGAGAAACTTATATTTTACAATATTTTTTTCAATCACGACTTCTGTATACATTAACATTTGTTTCCTGTTCAAATATGCCATTATGTTTTTTAAATGCACATTTTTTAGTATTTATATTCACAATATATTATACTTCATGATCAGGACTGGTTTCGCTCATTTCGAGAATTATCAACTGATGACATATTATTTATGATATCGACTGAAGGTATAAGAACATTGTCCTTATTGATGTTTGTCAGTGATTATCATGATTTGTTTATGTGGATATTGTAATAAATTTGATTAAATTATTAAAAATAATATCGTTATTAAGTACTGTTTAAAGTATTATTCAACGCAACTATAGTTAAGCGAAGATTAAAATTTTATTTACAGTTAGTTGGAAGGAATTACCTCAGCGACCGTACTTCAATAATATTGTATTTAGGACGTTTATTGCAAAAACCAGATAACGAGTACCCTAATCAAGTTAATAACAATTTGTCTATCTATATACAATAATTTTAATAAAAAAAATTGTCACTTATAAGAAACTTAAATCGTTCTATAGCTATAATTTATGATATCGACTGAGGGTGCCTGATAGAATTTCAATATCAAATTTGATTTGTCACAACTTTGTACGATTCCACATGTTTTGTCACTAACGACTCGGGTTTCGCCTTTCGGTGTCTTCAGCCATTCTATCACATGGATGCAACAGAACTGACGGAAAATAAACAGTTAGTATCGTCTGTATACCAAATATATGCATTAAATTAAAGGTCAACCAACCAATCCGGCAAATTGTTCATTTAAATATTCTTCAAAATCGTCAAATCGAAAAAGTAGTCAGAGTTGCTCGTTTTCCTCGATTCCGGATTCGACTCTCCATAACCCTGATTATGAGCATAAGATAAACTGCTTTTTTCTTGAAAAGAAAATCGACTATAAATAATAAAATACAGTTAAAATGTTGGAAATAATTTCATAATTTTTATATTGATAAGATTTCTGAATTCGATTGGTAGGTCGAACTTCACTCTCAAGTTCATTTGCGCTAAATAATGTGAATGATAAATTTTTTGAAAAGGTATTTTAATTGCATCGCAAGCCACAATCTGTGCTCTTAATCAAGATGTTTTTAATACGTCAGTCAATTGCTTATCGTCAATATTCATTTGACTTACTTACGATACATCACAGCATATACCAATACTCTCAAATGAATATAAAACATTTTTTCAATACAACGGTTTTTGTAAAAAAAATATTTTTCAATAAAAATAATTTTGCCATTTTTTTAAATCGCTCTCTTCCGAGCTTTTTGAGCGACCACGATGTTCCACAACTGCACAATTTTTATTACTATTTCCACAACATATATTTGATGATTAGGACCGGTTTCGCTTATCGTAAGCTACGTATCAACTGATAATATACAATGTTAAACAACACTGTAAAAAAATACCTGATAGCTATTTCGGCTTACGCCCTCATCAAAACTATTTTCCCATCGCGCTATAACGGAGTTCTACCAAGAAAATGCCAAATTAGTCAATAAATTTAAAAAATGTATATTTATACAAAAATTTGAGCTTATTAATACTCAGCAAGCTTACAAAACCAAAGGTTCAAGAACCAAGAACCAAGAAACCTATATATCTGATCAAAGTTTTTATATGCTTGTTTGTGATTGGTATCCTGTAATTTAATATCTTAACGGTAAGCAAAACTGGTTCTGACCATTAAATATATTGTGGAAATAGTCCTCTAAAATATTTAAAATAATTTAAAAAAGTAACAAATAATAAAAACGAATTATTTAGTACTATTTTCACAATATATTGATTGATTAGAAACGGTTCGGCTCTTCACAAGCATTATCAACTAATTAATGGTAAACATTAACTTCCGTCAAAAGAAGAAAAGTAAATATTGTCTTGATAGAATTGATGTTTACTTGGTAGAATTAGTTGTTGTTCGACGATATATTCGATGCAATTGGCATTCTTTCTTTCTTAGATATTTCAATGATATTTACAACCTCCAATCTAAAGGTATTTTTACCGACAATAAAAAAAACAGCAATTTATTCTGCAGAACTAAAATGTATTGCTATTTTTTCACCGCGTTATAAATATTTTCATTGCTTTAAAAGTGATTTATTTTAGAAAATAGTTAAAAAGCACATACTTGATAAAGAGTTAATTATATTATATTATATCATGTTTGTGCGAGCTTATTTTATAAGTGTTATATTCAAACAGGACGTAAATTGAATTATCGCCCTTGCGCTATTATTGTTCTTGTACCAACCAACTGGAACTACCTACAAACTAGTGTTGTACTAGCTGTAAACTAGTGGTTGATTTCAACAATTAATCCGGATTCTAAGTCTTGCGTATTAGATGAAGAACCTTATGATATGTACCAGTTACAATCGATACGAATGTATGGCAAATGTGTCCACTGAACATTCACTCACTACCCAGATCTACTGCTATCTGAATGATTCATAATGCCCCAGACACTAAAGGACGCCGTAACAGAATAATGTCCCGCTTACACGGTTCGAGTTGAGACGATAGTTACTATCTTGCAACAGCTGATCGTAGGCGTTTCATAAAGTAAAAATATGAAAGTATTTTTAGCTTGTAATTTTATATATTAATAGCCTTTTTGGCTAACTCAGTGGTTGGCAACTTATTAGAAAACTGAACCAAATATCAACCGTAGAACGAATTTGCATTATCAAAACTCTGTACGACTCCATATGTTTTGTCACTAATATCGTTTCGGCATCTTCAATTAATTCTGGTTAATCATTATTAAAACAATATTACTAAATTTGTTTTAGCTGCCATTTAGCTCTTGCCTTGGGGTCTGTGTTTTCCTTCAATTTCAATACCTCTTGTATATAGACGATGCTGACGAATTGTTTATTGTGCTTCAGTTCTGTTGCATCTGAGTTATATACTGACTGAAGATGCCAAAATGCGAAACTCAGGTCGTTACTGACAGAACACGTGGAATCGTAAAAAGTTGTAACGATTCAAATTTGATATTGAAATTCCATCAAGTACCCTCAGTTGATATCATAAATTGTATCTGTTGAACGATTTAAATTTCTTATGAGTGACAATTCTTTTGTACTTAAATTATTGTATATAGATAGACAAATTGTTATTTACTTGATTAGGGTACTCGTTTTCTGGATTTTGCAAGAAACGTCCTAAATAATTTTGAAGCACGGTCGCTGAGGAAGTTCCTTCGAACTAACTATAAATAAATTTTTAATCTTCGCTAAAATATAGTTGCGTTGAATAATACTTGAAACAGTACTTAATAAAGAAATTATCTTTAATGATTAAATTAAATTTATTACAATATCAATACAAATAAATCATGACAAACACTGACAAACATTAATAAGGACAATGGTCTTATATCTCCTTATTTTGTTGATAAGCTAATCTCAAAGGGGCCAAAGAGCCGTATGTATCTTACAAGCCGAAATTCTCGACCACTGTGCTAGTTTATTCCAACATAATACCACTATCTATACGAAATTGAAACGGTTGATTGTAGTATGATATGTAGATGGGACATAAAAATATAATAAGTCTACAGTCTCAAAACAGTCGTGCAAGAGTTAGTTCCCCCATAAGAGGCAAGTAGGATTTAGTTACTCGGGAGGATCTAATTAGTTCCACTGTCTCTCTACGATCACTTACCTAACAGTAATATGCTTTTTTCTTTTCCTAACTTCACCCATGTAATCGGCGCATAACTCCGCATGCAAATTACTCCCGTGCAAAAGCTATCGCGCTGAAATCAAGTGCATCTTTCATTCACGTTATCTCTAATTAGGTTAATTTATTTGCAAGTGATACGACGGTTTTTGCACTTATAAGGATTATAGCTTCGTATGCAGATAATGTCACGGCGATTGATGCAGACTGATTGTTGATGCATACGGCAGCATGTTTACGTAATGCATATTGCAATATTGTCGACGATACAGTCAATAAACATCGAATAATTGTAATCAATAATTGCAGTTACTAGATATTTGGCTACGATTACAAAACGTGTCTCAAACTTAATGATGTAATAACGAAAAAAATACGCATCACTTTTTCGTCTATTTCTACTTTCAATAGAGAGCCTTCCAAATGAAGGTATTTTGACAAAAGTTTTTTTACATGAAAACTGCTTCTTACTAAGATGTGAAATCTCCCTTTCACAAAGACAATAAGTATAGAAGAGATAAGGTCCAGGGATAGGCTAACCACTCTAGCCATTTCTCGTTTTTTGGAATCGGATATGGATGAAAATTTTCGGACTCGTGGCACCGAAATCTTATCTCACGTTTTCCATTACACCACGGACTCGACGTATGCATCTTATAAATCAATTAATACGGTATCATGTTATTTATATATATATAACTAAGAATATATTTCAGCAATTCTTGGTCTTTATAAATGCCAGCTGTGTTATTCATTGTATCAACTATGCCAGTGTTCCACAACCAGTGTGCCGCGATGCAATACTCAGTATGCTCAGAAATAAAGCGCCCAAAATGAGAGAAAAAATACTGTTCAATCACTTCTAGATACTTAATCGAAATTCTGATATATATACTATAATTTATGATATCAACTGAAGGTATTTGATGAAGTTTTCATATCAAATTTTAATTAGTGAAACTCGGATCTTGCCTTATAGTAAAATTATATAACTGTTTCAGCAGTATCCTGCATTTCAACTTTTGTGAACCTTTAGTTTGTCAATCAAAATAAGATGATTTGCTAGAAGTGTCTTGTGAAGTATTATTATATTACGAACAGATGTATGATTGGCTTGTTTTTTAAATGAAATATTCTCAAAAAAATTTCAAGCTTTTTGTAAAACCCAAATTATTCATTATTTTATAAAAACACATAAAAAAAATTCAATACTTTTTTTTAGCCTTATTTGTCTTAGCTTAATATTTCTGAATAATATTAATAGAATTTATAAATTTCGAAAGAAGAAATAAATTTTTACATATATAGCACCTGAAATATACATTAATCGGAAGGATTTTTCAACCGGCATAAATTACTTTAATCGCCTTTAACAACTAAATATCTTTCGTCTCTTCGAAATAGTTAATTTTCATTTGACTAGAAAAAAATACGGTATTTTTAATAGTTCGTAATATTTGTTTAGCTATTCTTTTAAATTATGATTTTTATTTGGTGTTCTACAAATACTAACGAGTGCTGAAGTGTGCGATGAGTGAGAAAAGGTTGCTGAACTATGCGATTGAACACACCGCTAGTTTTAGTCCCACTTATGCTGGAATATCCATTTCAATCACATTGTCATTGCCCGACTAAGGCAGTTTTGCAAACGACAAAAGTCCAAGACTTTAGCTTACACGAGGTGCAGCATTGATGCTAATCCCATTTATTGCTCCAATGCAACTGATAGTATTCAGGACAGTTGGTGATCGATCAACATTACTTTGAAAGTATCAGAGAATTTATAAGATATGAATGAATAATTTAATATTCTATACAAAGATTTTGTTATTACATAGTTCACTCATAATAAGATGTGTATAACGGTTTATTTTTTAGACCAATTAATTAAATATTTCTAATGAATCGGGAGAAAATTTTACTGAAGAAAACATCTTGATATATCTATGATTTATTTCTTATATTTATTTCTTATATTTGAAGAGGTGAAACAAGTGTCACAACTAATTGAACAAAACATATTTTACTCATTCTCTCCTTAGTAACTTAACGAATATTTCTACATTGACTTTTCAAAAACATAACACAGAAGTGTTAGTTTTAAAAAAAGTTGTATGTAAAAGATTAAATAGACAAATGCATTATTTGAATACAACAATGAACTATTAATATTATTAAAAAAATAAGTATGAAATATCATAACATTTCAATCGGTTGTCTCATGAATTAATCTGCAGTCATTCTATTTCACGATTAAAAAATAGCGATGTATTTTAACTCTACAAAAAATAATCATTAGAACTTTTCAAACTCTGAAGTTATATATTATTTAATCTCATTAGAACAGCTAGTCATTTTATTAATAAGAATTATTCAAACTCTTTATTATTTTATATGTTTTGTCACTTGTGAGCTGGGTGTCGCTTTTCAGCACATTCATTTATACCAATACACGAATGCACATGAATTGAGAGTTCAAAATTGCAGCGGTTATATATAACAGTGCTCCAGAAGATTTTGTCTTTAACGGCAAAGAATCGATTTTTTACAACATTACGCGACAGACCACCAGTTAAGTTAATATTGTACTTATAAAAACGCAAAAAATTAACCGTTCACGCATATCGTAAAACTCATTCATTCAGTATTACTTGCTTGTTCACAAACCTTTTTATTTTTAATAATACATTTTTATTGCATAGTGTAGATTGTTTATTTAATATGTATGTGCCCAACTAAGATATAATTATTTCTGCTTCCCTGTGATTACGTCTTATTGAAAATATTTTATAGTGTAGACAAATTATTTTATTTTTTTTTTGTTAGAAAAATGCGTTGTGGTACACCAAGCATCGTCTGGCGGCACATCGATGTACCCCGACACACCGATTGTGGACCAATGATAACATATATTAGACGCATCTCAAAAAAATAGAGATTTTATTTATATAAATCTCCATAGACAGAAGAAAAAATCTTATAAATAAAACAACCTTATGAAACTGTAATGACTGTTCAAAAAAATTAACTAACTAATTAATGCAATTGAAAAATTAAGTACCTAAGTTAGGTGCTATCTTGATGACTGAATAAATTTAAAAAATTCCCTATTTTTATAAAAATTACATTCCATAAAAATTTTGCATTACATAATGTCAACAAATAATTTATAAATATTTCTCAACCAAACCTACACCAATTCATCATCTGTGATTTAAAAAAATAATTTTATGTTGTAAATAGCATCATAAAATAAATAAAAAATTTAATCCACATTTATGATAAATTCAGGAGATATTTTATTATTAAAAGTAAAATAAAAACGGGAGCTTAGCGTCACTTTTATGAGGAATTAAAATGCCGTATTGGAAGGCATATGACAGGCATCACGTTAATACGCTAGCACGTATATTTATGACACCTGATCAGACCATCGTTGGACAAAATCTAGCACCCAGTGTTAAATATGAATTACAGCGATGAATTCATCAAATTGATGTCACAGTGAAAACAAAAAACAAACCTGGATCAAAATTATCTTTAAAAGCTATTATTTTAACTTATATGTAGTCGATTGGGCCGCAAAGTTGGGATTATTACAGACCGTTTCCAAAATTACTTTTAATGTGACAAGTATCAAATCTTCCTGGAAAGCATTATATTATATTTAAATAATTAAGCAAAATGTTTGGTGCTATTTCCATATTACAGTAAACCCCCATTTGCACTAAAGTTGGAACCGTGTAATTTGGAGTCGTGTAATTGGGGGACTGAATCTCATACAATATTAGGGATTTGCTTTTATGGGTGAAAAATGAAAAACTATAACTATTCTTAGTATTAAAAAAAATATGAATACATATTGACGAAATATTTAGTTACTAGGTGATAGAATACATAGTCTATATGTATAACCTGGCACGTGTTGAACACACAGACACTAACCAACATTTGACTGTGTACACCGCACAGACGGTCATCTGGTCGTGTGTGTGTGTATAACCAGGCGATTGTGCAATTGGGGGATTTGCGGCGAATATTTCAAGCTAGTGCGTAATTTGAAAAAATGTTAAGAATTCCACTGTACCATATTATTCAATTTAAATTATTGAAACTTTGCACGGTTTCACATGTTTTGTCACTAACGATACGGGTCTCGCCTTTCGGCATTTTCAGGTATTCAATTTTGTTACATCCATGTGATAGAATCGACATTTTATCTATTCTTAGCTCTCATTAAGAAACTGTTAGTACAAATATATAATATATCTATCTATAATAAATAAATAATCAGGAAATTTTATAAAATATTATAATATTATAAAATTGTAATGAAAAGTTTTTGTATTTTTTTGAACTTAATACCTATATTTTCAACAAAATCTACTCACGCATGTTCATGGGTTTGTTTATTTAGCAATGTTTTAAATCTTGCTACCCAGTTATTATAAATTTTCATAAATTATTTAATGTAATCGTACATTAATTTGCATATATTTATTTTGAAATTTAATTTGTAATAACTCATGACCTTTCATCGACCATGTGTACTTTCCCAGGATAAAATTTAATTTGAAGTTCATATTTGATTTAGAATAGGAAAAGTATTTCATGCATCAATTATACGGTATTCGATACTTAAAGAAAATATATTATTAAGCATATAATAAAAGTTAAAATAATATTACTTAGTAATTTAAGTCGAATAAACGTGCTTTAGAATAATTGATTAAAGTGTGTGATCGGTAGAGCATTTTTTTAAATTTGGTTGGCTACAACTCATTTCATATTTGGTATTTTTAAAGTCTGAAAATGTAGCTATGTACATCAATGCTTTGGGTTTTTATTTTGTGTAATATAAACCTTGTTATTGAGTCTTTTTCTTGGTTATTGCCATCTGTCTATACGAACAGCAAAAATAATTTAAAGAATAAATAATTTGACTGAAGAGCTTAAAAAATATATAAATGTTAGGACAAAGAGTTTTTTAAACATTTCTTAACCTTTTAGCTGCTAGTCGGTGTGTGTATGGCGGTACTTAACGCGCTGAGAATTTTATTGCAAAAAAATAAAAATGCTCTTTTTCAATTTACGTTTCAAGTATTAAAAGCAAATTATATTTCAATTCTGATAATTTAGCAATGTTTTTATAGATTTCAACGAATATTTTACGTATCTTTATGTGTTTAGTAATAAATGAACGTTAGTAAAATCTCATTTTACGTGGCACGTCTAAAATCGTAATTTTTGTATGAGCGGCGTTCCGTTCAAAAGAAAACTATCGGCTATCATTCGGTTAAGAAAGGTCAGATAAATTTGCAGACTTTTAAGTCTGTAATACGAAGTATTAAAAAAGTGATAGTAGGACTATCAATGGTGGAAAATAAGATATAAGGATGACTGATACCTAAAAACTGAAATGACCAATTACTTTGGGATGATTAATAACTATACCATTTTCCATAGATTCCGTTACGTAATTTACCTTCTCTTTAGTGTGTTCAAAGACTTAAAATGCGTACAGATTTTTTAAATTGTCTATCAAAATAAAAGAAGATTTAAACACAATTTTCATTCAGACCCATTACAACAAAGCCGTTTAAACAGCCTCAAAACATTTGTCTAATTAATGACGAAATCATACAGAGAATAAAAAATAGCATGCCATAGCAAATTAGCAATGATGGTGAAATGATATCGTTTTGCTTATTAAACCTAACGTTTCCAACATATTTGTTTATCCCGTATCACACATTCAATAAAATGTGATTAAAGCCATTCGCTGTTCTAAGGTATTCTAACATAACAATATGCAGTATCCACAGTATCCACTGCTAGTATAAACGATGACTCAAAAATGCATAATTGGTAAGGCTAGCTGCTAGTTTTTTTATATTTTAATAGTTACTGATTTAATTTGTATGATATTCAAATTTGAAAAAAAATACTCTTTAAACAAATACAGTTCAATTTTGTTGAGGTGAGACATTTTCACAATTACCAACCTGTATTAAAATTTAATTGGAAAAACTAAAACTTATCTTTAAAAGTGGATCTAAATATCAAATGGACTATTATGGTAGGAACAATTTCTTCAGATGATTGATTATTTTAAAAATTTCTCGTAAAGGTTGTATCGATTATAAGATAAACTTTTGCGAAATAAAATTTAAATGAAATCTGTTGTTATAAAAATTATTTCAAAAATATGTTTATCTTCTAACCTTAGGGATTTTATTTTTTAAATCTTCTTGTACATGCAAACTGTTTTACTTCCTTTTAGTTTGACTGCATCCATTTTTAAAATGCTTTAACATGCTGAAAATTGAGTGACATTATTGATAGAATTGTTATATTTAAGACGGTTCAAATTTAGTATTTAGATTTATTGATTGAATTGGCACTCACTTGGTAGAACTCCATTATAATAAGGTGAAAAAAATAGCAATGTATTTTGTAGAACTAAAATATGTTACATTGCATTTTTTCACCGTGTTATTTAGATTTCACTAAGCACCAACAGTTGATATCGTAAATTGATAATTACAGCTATTATTGTTTGAATTTTTATTCTTAATTTTCATGCATTTTAATAAATAAGCCAAAAAGGCTGCATTTCTTCTAAATAACCGTGAAATAAAATATTTTTATTTTCATCGAAATGTCATGTAAAAATATTTTTCAATATTTGAATTAAAATATTTGTGATAAATGACGACATTTCTATAAGAAATATTATTGTTTTATGATGAAGATTTCAAATTCACTCGGCACTTTCTATTTGTTTGGAAAAAAGAGCATCTAGATCAGTAGTTCTCATTTATGGCCACCAATTTATGGTAAATATTGATAATTTGTAAAATTATTATTATTTTAAAATTGATTGAATAAGCCTGACTTATCCAGCATTTAGTCAAGTTTATTTAAAGGACCGTTTTAATAATAAAACTATTCAAAAAAATTTGTCGAAGTTATACGTTGACCATGATACAAGTAATAAAGAATTAACAACCATTGCTTTATTAATTTTGTTGATTTTATCTACAACTGTATATTGTGAAGGATCATTCAGTGTTAGGCACTATATAAAAAATAAATATCGAAGCTATTTTTATCTCGTTTGGTGCGGCCAAGAGACATGTCCATAGGACAGCTGATGTATATAATACGGCCAAAGTGAAATTTCAAGTGAGAAACACTGATCTAGATTATATTGAGTCAAAAGTATTTCAAATGCTGCCTTCGCCACTGAATTATCACATATGTTTGTTTTTTTATTTCAGAATAATAGTTGTGTTAAGTCACGGTCCTTTACGAAAGCTTTTTTTTGACCGTATATTTAAAGCATTTTTCCAAATGACATTAACACAACCTCATAATTGAAAAGTTTACATGTCTCTTTGAATAAAACTGAATAATACGATCAACAAGATGTATCGGTTCTCGGATTTCATTGCAAGTCAATCGAATCAGGTATTCATTACGTTTACACGCAGTTCCTTCGGACCTTGCACCTACGCGAAACTAACTTAATACGAATCAATCATTATGTTGTCCTCTATAATTTTAAATTGTTATAAAATACACTGCAATCTCATTCTAGGGTACTTTAGAACCAGCAATTATATTCATTCATGTTATTAACGCCATTTTTCATTCTGTGATAGAAATAGATATGAATATATATAATTTTATAGTAAAAAAAATGCCGACTTGAAATGACATAACATATGCGTCCGAAAGTATAGTTTATTTCCAATTTTGTATTCTTTTTAAGTATTTTTTTTAATAACCGAAAGAATTATTAACCAATTTAAAATATTTAAAAAATAAAACACAATGTTTAGCAATATTTCTACAGTTTTATATTTTCAAGATCAGGACCGATTTCGCTGATCGCGAACATTATCAACTCAACATCAATTCTCAATTCAATTTAAAATTAGCTGCACAAACTATTCAGTACTAAATATTGTGTTTCATTATATTTATATAATGACTTTCTTCCAAGAAGTGACAGTAAACACCTTAAGAGCGAAGAAATTGTCAAAAATAATGTTATTTTACATTATTATTGATAGCTTTATTATTTCAATATTTAGTGAGACATATGTTTCGCTTATTTGAGAAACATCTTTGGACTAACTGGTGTAAAATGTTATTTTTCTCCAAATTTTATAATGATCAATATTCTTGGTCTTTTGACTTATAACTTCTCAATTTTTGAGACAACGAACTGTAGTGCATTAATAATTAATACTAAAAAATATAAGAATATTATAAAACTTAAAAAAAAAATTGATAAACAAAGTTGATTGTGAAAATAAGTCCTGATTTCTCTTGATAATTTACACAAGATTCCTTAATACACACACGTCTGAATTGTTTTTTTTTAACGTTCAGTGTTAGAATCCCCTTAAATAGCTTTAGAGAGGAAAAAGCATATTTAATAATGAATTGCGGGAACAAACAAAATATTTTTCTTACAACTGGAGTAAAATTGTTTGTTTCGTAGAAGTGTGATTGAAATATTCAAATTTTATTATATTATTGTGAAATATATATTTAAAAAAAACACAGTAAAATTATATCATTCCACTAAAAAGTTTTCTTTGTTGGCAAATGTTTGTTTTTTTAACTTGATGTTGATTTAAGTTTTCCGCATAATTTTTCTAAAGCAGGAAATGATCACTTATGATCGTGATCTGCTACCATTGGTCTACGGAGCAAAATCATTATTTGTTAGACTTATCGAGTTTATTGCTTAAACAATTTCGTAACTTCCTCTATGTTTAATAAGTCTAAGGTATACTCCAACCCACGTTAGACACCCACTAGACTTCTATGTAGGTACTTTATTATTTGTCAATGAAGAGAGAGTAGAACAGAAGACTGAATTAGATGTATAAAGATAGACAAATTCACAAAAGATGATTAAATACAGCTTAATTTACAAAATAAAACAACAAACCCACATTAAATCTTACAAAGTTAAGTATAAAGCATTTTTATCAACTTATAAGAAATATTTTATCTGAATTTATTATTTTTTCATTCATATCATCTAAATAATTACAAAAATGTATTAAAAACAAACGTATTTCAAACCAGATGTTTTTAAACCTTTTATTTTTATAGCATGGTGAATTCTAAAAGAAATATTATCATGTAAGATGAAATAACTGTGGCTACTTGGTGGAAAGGCGTTATATTTGAATAATAAAAAAATCATCTTTATACTGTTTTCAAAATTATATAATTTTAGATAGTAAGATGTTTTTAATATTTAAAAATGAATGATTATGTCGATTGCTAAGCATTTCTCTTCTGAAAGATAAGAGTTAGTAGCGAGTTGTTTGTTACGTTTTAAGACTCGGTTGGAGTTTTGGGCAAAAAACCATAAATCGTTTGAAATATAAGCTTTTTATCGACAGTACAACTATATTTTTGAAGTATTTCAAACGAGAAAACTTGTTTTGCAAAACAGTTAAAACATATATTATCTTTTGAACCTTTATTTTTTCATTGATCCGAATAAAGTTTTTTACGTATAATTTTTACGTTACAATTGTTATTATCGTAATCAAAAAAACTTTATTGATTGAATTGGAATTTAATTGATAGAACTTCATTATAAAGTGGTGAAAAAATAGCAACGTATTTAGTCCTACAAAATTTATAAAAAATATATGGCTGTTAGCTATTTCGGCATATATCTTCATCAGAACTATATAACTACAGAAGAAAGACGTAAGCCGAAATAGCTATTTACTATATAACTTAAACATTTTGCAGAACTAAAATACATTGCTATTTTTTCACCGTGTTCAAAAAACTTTATTCTGATGGACAAACACTTACATAAGAATATGAATACTTAAAGTTTTTTTTATTCAAATATATATACGTAACGGAATCTCAGTATTCATTTAGTTTCTGTCAAACGCGATCACCTTTGAGAAAAAGGACTCTAATTTATTTATCAATGAAACTAGTACAAGTTTATTTAGGCCTAAACAGCTGACGTGATTTTGGTTTGGAAGGTTCTAGATAAAACATAATTTGTATTATGGATCATTATCTAGATTTAACAACCGTACAGGTCTCTTATCATTACACGCGACCATTTCCAATTTTCTCTTTATCGCTTTTACGTTACGTTTTTGACTTGCTACGTTTAGACGAGGTGCGCTTATAAAAAGCGTACATAATGGAAGCATAGGATTATTTCTTCGATTCTTTCTTGTTACACAGATGCTCAATTTATCGTAGTAAAGTCAATTTGTCCTGTATTGGTTTGATAATCGTTAGTTTACTACTCTCTGTTTATTTATTTTCTATTAGAAAAGCAGGCGATAATTTAAGAGATCACAAAATTCTTATAAAAAATAAAACTCAATATTAAATACTATTTCAACGATTTTATAAGAATCAATATAAGAACTGATTTTGCTCATCACCTGTGTTTATTAAATTAATTTGAAACAAAGATGTTTAAGCAAAAGTTTAAGGTAAAAACAACAAAATTTTAATTGTTGAAACTTTTTATACAACAAATTTTAATTGATAAAACTCTGTACGATTCCACGAGTGTTGTGACTAACAACTTAGGTTTCGTCTTTCGGCATCTTCAGATATTCTATCACAAGGATGCAATAGGCGGAACACGAGTCGTTAGTGACAAAACGTGTTGAATTGTAAAAAGCTTTTTCAATTCAAATTCCATTAAGCATCTTCAGTCAATATCATAAATTTTTTTATTACGTAATGTTGTATTTTTTACGACCTGGGTTTCGCTTTTCGGCATCTTCGGGCATTTCACCAAACGTATGCAATCTAACTGACACATTATAAATGGTCTGCATCGGTTATATATGTTATAATACAAGCAGAATTATATAGGAAATATACCTGAAATAATTTTTATTAAAATTAATAATTGTATTTCTTTTACAAAGGATCAACGATTCAAATTTGATACTAAAATGCCATCTAGCACCAGGAATTGATATCGTATATTCATAACTATTGACTTGATCACATTAGTGATTTGACGTACAATGTTTCAATAATTTAAGCTTTACGTTTAAATTCCATCCACCAATATGGTGAAATAAAAATGAACAGGTCGTCAATACGCTTCACTGAAAATATTGTATAAATTCCCCGGTTTTAATTTGCACCAGAAATAAATATAATGACGATGTGCGAAACCGTACCTGATATTAATAATATTATTTTTGAAATATCGTTCTATTATATATGTTTAATTACTTAAAATTAAAATTAATGCGTTTCCGATAAGAAGTTACAGTCATTATCTTAAAACAATCAATTCGTAAAACTTTCCATACTCGGATTTGGCTCATTGTGCTAATTAATCGAAAACAGCTTTTAACTATACTACGACTACTGACCCGACAAGACGTGAACGCTAGAAGTTACTAACATTGTGTTTAGCCGTGTATATAAATCATATTATCATATCAAATAATATTCTCATTCAAAATCAGATATTTGATATTTATGAATAACAACTGTAGGCTAAATTCAATGGAAGCTAAATCCTAGGAAAGCTCACCTGGATAAAGTAAGAGATTGGGTTATTTTGAAAACACATGTAAATTTCTACACCTGATAACTTTATGAATAATAATTATACGTATATATATAATATTAACCAGCTATAATTGTTTTCTATGAAATATTTAATGTTATAATATATTTTAAGTTATTATTTAGACGAATGTTTTTTGAAGGAAATCTATTTTTTTCTCGTTTTGTCTTAACCAAATAACAGATAGGTAAAAAAATGACATCACAGAGAAGTAAGCATTTAAAAAAATATATTTTTATATTCTTTACAAATGAAAATATAGATTATCGATTCAGAAAATAAAGCGTACTAAAAACTTATCAACGACAGTATCATAATGGTTTTAATGAAAGCTTTTGAGTAAAATATGAAATATCTATCACTTAAAGATACCAAACGTAGAAGTGTGTTTTAGCTGATAATAATATGATTTTACATGATGAGAATAAGCTAAAATGTAGCTTCACTGGATTTAAATAAAAATATACTCTTACTACGTCTTAATACTATCAATAATTCTTTTTTTTCGAGAACTTCTAATCACCTTTCTTGTGCTGCTATAAATTCACTTTTAAGGTGTTAACTGTCACTTCTTGATGGAAAGGCATGATATTTTAAATAATAAAAACACATTTTTTAGTACTTATTTCCACAATATATTTTTTGATCAGGACCGGTTTCGCTCATCGCAAGCATTAGTTAGCATCAGTTGATAATGCTTGCGATGAGCGAAACCGGTCCTGATCAAAAATATATTGTGAAAATAAGTACTAAGAAATGTGTTTTTATTATTTTAAAAAAAAACTGCTATAAATTATTCTAAATTTTGATTGATTTCTTAATTCATGCTTAGCGCACAACAAAAAAATAGGTCAATACTACGCTAATGCACAAAAAAATCCTCATTTTTTTTTTGCTGGTTTCGGCGATAACTTTGTGGTTAGTTAATATTCAATATGACATTTGATTTGATAACATATGAACAAAAAAGACTCAATACTTAAAGTGTGATGGTAAACGGTGCCATTATAATTTTATATAAACTATATAGATAAGCTTCCTTTCTCCAGAGGAATTAGATTAATTACAGACTTTTTAAAGATGATACTCAAAAAGGCAAAAAACATGTGACGATCAACAAACACAGCCAATAGAATAACAGATTTGTTTAATGTTATTCTATAACCACGTTTTCATAGTCACGTAAAAATAATTAGACATTCCTAAAGAAAATGATGTAATGGTAAAATAAACCATTTGTAACATCCGACATTCTGTTCATTCATTCAACTAACAAAAACATTGAAAATTTCACGCCTACGATTTTTGGTTCACTGGAAATTATGTGCGCCTTCCAAGAACCTGAATTCTCGGTAGCCAACTAACATGATCGTCTGACCTTTCGCCTCTCGTATCTTTCAGCAGTAGCTCAGCATTATGATATGAAGTATGTACGTAGACGCATGGTATTATAGTGCTCAGATTTCATAGATTTTTTCTTGTATAACAATACATTCAGAATCTTTACTGTGAGAAATTAATCGAGCTTTTTTTTAAACATTGACTTACAACCAGAACTTTATTTTTTATACTTTATACTTCAAGTTGCTTTTATTACTGTCATTAATAAAATTTAATCTTTGTTTTTTTTTATATATTGACATACAGCGAGCCTTTTGTCTAGTGGACTACATAGTCACTGATATCTGAAGTTCTCCCCCATTTATCTGTTTCTAAAATAGATAGCATTTTTTAGCAATATTTAGCAGAACGTTTTGTGTTTACTATCACTTCTTGGTGAAGATGTTTTATTTTTAAATAATATAAACACAATATTAAATATTATTTAACCTTTTTGTTATTTCAAAGATCACGCTAGTTTCGCTCATTGTGAGAACTATCAACTGATACAATACAAATTGAGTGAAACCGGTCCTAATTTTAATAAAATAAAATTGTGAAAATTTAACTTACCATTATGTTATTAAAAAAAATGTATCAATTGTAGATTATATAAATATATAGGCATTTAATTTTTATTTGTTGGTAACCCTCGAGACTAGCGAAAGCGGCCATCATGTTTATTATATTAGATACAGTGAGTGATCTGTTAACGAACACAATCTATTCCAAGACTATGTTCGCTATCCGAATTGTTCGTTAACTGAAGTAAAAAGATCGTTTTGCTCGTTATCTGAACACGAAAAAATCGTGAAAGTGATCCTTATCCAATTTGCTTGCAGTATGAATTACTAGTAAACCGATCGCCCACTATAAAACTTAACATTGTATTTAGTCGTTTAAATGCAATACTTACCTAAAAAGTTATTTATTAATTCTGCATATAATTCATTTTTTGTTGATTCATTCAAACATTAAGAATATTTTATTATGAAATTATTAATCACGAACACCTAGTTTCCGTTTAGTCGTTTCGACTTCTGGATTAATTTACCCACCTATATAATAAGTCAAGCCTTTATTATAACATTTTTATCTGCTGAATTGTAAAAAACTAAACTATATAACATCGCAATAAAATAAAATCAAATTCGTAATAATCCGGCTGTGGTGTTAATTTATTACATTTTAAAAGCTTTCTTAGATAACGGTTATAAATTTTACTTGAGAAAACAAACATTTTTTTAGTGTGCAAGACATTCTTGAGTTCCTAGAAGGATTTCTTTTAATCACAATGATATTAATATTAAATTAAATTTCATCAGGGCTATAAATTGAATACGTGGGACATCATTTGATTTGACACGTCACGGCTGGAAATCATGTATTATTTATCATCATTTTGATTCTTAGCTATAAATAAAAAAATCGCAATATAAACATTAATTATGTTTCTTAGTATAATCGATGAATACCGTGAAAATTTTGAGTAAATTCGTTTTAACATATGTTCGCTCTCAATGTGAATAATATGGTGAGGCAGAAATCACTTCATTTTAACTATCAAATACATTGTGAATATAGTACTAAAAAACTGTTTTATTATTTAAAATATTATGCGTTTCCACCGAGAAGTGACAGTTAATGCCTTAAGAGTTATTAAATACAATTTTTACAACTTTAAATAACCAACTAAATTATTTTTATTTATTGATGTATGATTTATTGGAAATTCTCAATTTTCTTCTATTAACTGTAGGGCCCGCATTTTCTTTTGTATTTTCTTTTTAATAATAGTAAAATACATTTTAAGATGCTATCTCTCTATTATTGGAAGAAAAACATTTTATTTTCGATTATAAAAACACATCTTTGATACTATTTGCACAATATATGTAAAATAATGGCCAGTTTTAATAATAATGCAGTAAGGCACTTTTTGTTTTGAATGACCTGTTATTCCGTTTTTCAATCAATATTTTTTAACAAGGAGAGTAAAAGTAGAAGGGATAAAGCTGTGGCAGGGCTAGTTAGAGGTCTGTCATTCATTTCCGTTTTTTTAATAATCGGATAGATAGGAAAGATTTTTTGACGTTGGGAAAAAACGCTATTTGTACTTAGATTTGAGCCCGTCATAGAAGCCAACGGCGTTGACCACTGCGCCAGGGACTCGGCATTTTTAATACAAAATGAAACCGCTGGTCTATAGGATTTTCTATACTGGGATTCCAGTCGAATAGCTTATCACGTAATCCAAGGATACCAGCGTGTATCACGGCCTGTCTTAATTGCAAATTTATTTAAAATTATATATTATATAAGATCTATTGCGCTCATGAATGTTTCAAAATCATTTTATTTAAAAAAAAAAAATTTTTTATGTTTAGGTAAATCAATTTGAAGTTATCAACTTCTTACTTATCTTACTTGAAAGATGAAAAAGGTTTTGAAACAACATTATATGTACACGCGTGATGTGAATTTTTTTAATCACCCAATCTGTCTAATGGAAATTGAATGAGAGGGATACTTTTGTCATTGTCACAAGCTTCAAGCATATTTTTTGTATGAATTAAATGTACTTAAAAAAACAAAATAAGGAATTTCCACTGTTTAAGCGTCACTACGGAATCAAGTTTTATCAATTATTGTTTTAAGCCGTTGGTTGTTTTCTATGGCAATTATTTAGTATTATACAACCGGTATGTTTTATTACAGTCAAACTCTTACAATTTATTCCAATAAATTGTAAATAAATAAATAAATTATTTTAATTAATCACCTTAAATAACACCTGCAGTCATCCAAGAATAACCACAATAATTGTATGCATAGCGAAATATACTTAATATGGCATCTGAAATTTGCATGACTATATAAACCTTCTAGTACCTAAGTGCAGATTAATCCTCCCCTACATTCGTCGTATCTTAAATATATATGCAATACATTTAGTGCAATGTTTATACGCACTGTAATATAAAATAATTTTTTTATTTACATTTATTATCGAAGTTGTTTGACGGAATTTTAATATTAAATTTAAATTGTTAAAACTTCGACATTTTAAATTTTAAAAATATTTAAGATGACCAAATACTCCGCAAATAAATATGACAGTAATAATACAGAAACTCATTGTTATAATTCATTATTTTATTTTATTTTATATAATATCTGGCAACAATAATTTATCATTATTTATCATATGATTTATTGATGAATTGATGTTTAAGTTGAGATGTTGTTTTTTTATGCATGATATTTCTTGAAAAATATTTTTTTTCGTATAAAACATATTAGAACAAATGTATAAAGATTTATAAAAGCGTAATTAATCATTGCTTTAATTAATATATGACCAAATAAAGACATGTCGTTCGGGGTAAGCCAAATCCCCCCATCGTGTAAATTTTTTGCCAACAGTCTTTTAAGAGTTGAGACATAAGTAACGAATCATAACTTCCTAGTGTATCTTTATTGTTCGAGTCAAATATGTGTTAAGTCATTATTGCTTAAGACAATATAAAGAGTTTTGTTATTTCAACGACAGATTGCCAGCGCAAGCATTGTTGTAAAATCGGTGCATATTTATTAGATCCGGATTAGCATTTAAAAATTATATTGATTTGTTATTTCACAACGTTTTATCGCTTTCGTTTGAGCAGCCAAAGGTAGAAAACAATCAAAAAGTAAACTTGTGATTCATTGAATTGATTCACGGTTTCACCAGAACTATGGCAGTCACAATTATCATTACTCATCAACGTCGTATGTTTCCGTTATGTATCTCGCAGGTTTAGTCCTTACACTTATAACATTTTTCAATTATTTATGGAATTTTGTACACCGGATGGCAGTGCCACCTGTCAAAATCACTCTCACTAATTCTATGTCAACTTGCAAATTTTTAATCTTGCGCGATCGTAATAAAACAAGATTTTTTACACAAAATTTTGAGCTAGTAAATATAAGTATACAAAACAAATGGATCAAGAACTATAAAAATAATTCATTGGTTACCGTGCAAAATATATCAAAGAAAACAAGGTAAATAATAAATATTTTGTTTGTTTGTTGCTTAAATTTGGATTGTATCATATTCGAAACGAAGAAGTACGATTCCAAATATTTTATCACTAACGACCAGGGTTTCGCCTTTAAGCATCTTCTGAAAACTGAAGACTAAAACTGATCGTCCGTTATGTTGAATCCATGTGATAGAGTGCTTGACATGTGGAAAGGCGAAATTCTGGTTGTTAGAGACAAAAAATGTGGAATCGTGTACAGTGTGAATAATTGAAATTTGGTATTAATTTTCATTTGAAAACGGTACGTGCATTTCACTTACCTTAAGCAAATCATGTACGTTTTAAAAAACAGTTAAGTCCAGCTCTGCACTTTGTGGTAAGCAACACCTTTTAAAATGTTTCTCAATTCAAACGCCTACGAACACTCCATCTTGAAAATGTTGCGAGCTCATTAAGAACAGGGCTACCAATGGAAACAATTATAGAAGACCACAACGGATTAAAAAATAATAATTAATATCATTATTCAGAAACCAAATAAATTTTCAAAATATATTTTTTGTAACAAACTATATTTATGATCAGGACTAGTTTCACTCATCGAGAGCATTATAAATTAATAACATTCTAACAAGGCTATTAATACAAAATTTATAGTTAAAACGTAAGACTTAAACAAAATCAAACGTTTAAGAACTGAGAAACTAACTAGAAATTAAGTGAACGAAATAAAATTCCTTACAAATAAAATGTTAAGACTTCTAACGTTATTTTAATTGTTAAAATTTCCCAATCGTTATTGTTGCTAATAAGTTTGTCATATATATTTCAGAACTATTAAAAGATTTGAATTGTTGAAGTTTTGTACGATTTCGATCAAGTACTAAGACTAAGGTTTCGCCTTTCACCTTTCGACATCTTCATGCATTCGATCACACGCATGCAACAGAACTAATAGTTCTGTTCTGACAGTCCTCAGCTATTTTAGGTCCTTGTGATAGAATGCCTGAAGATGACGAAAGACGAAATCCAGGTCGTTAGTAATAAAACAAGTGTAATCGTACAAAGTTACAACAATTCAAATTTGATATTGAAATCCCATCAAGTGCAATAGATTGTTGAAATTAATTTCTTATTTTTTCAGCTTCCTTTGTCCATTCTTGTGTTTTAACGATTTGTTAGATAAAATTAGACTGCCAATTCAAAACTGACAATCATAACTTTAACAATGTGTAGTTTGCTTCAGTTCTTCAAATTAAGCAATTCGTTGGTCCCAACCCTTTTCGTTTATTTGTCACATAAATTGGATATAATAAACACAACTGTAGAACAGAGTCATACGATAAAGTTTCTCCCGTCATCTACTTAAAAGATAGATAAAATTTATTACGAAATATGTTGAGAGATACTTACCTACAACTACCTACTCGTGCCAAGGCGTGTTTCCTCATTTCATTCATTAATTCAATTCATTCATAAAAACGCAGCTAAAGTCTTGTTCAGTAGACGTGACAGCTGGCTGTGAAGTGTTTAAACAAAAATCAACTATAATACTTATAGAAGAGCATCAAGACAATAGTAAATTTAAAAAACAGCCAGTCATCTTTATTTATTTAATTTTGTTTTAAAACTAATACATACTGTTATATGTTTCTTATCCATTCAAAATCGAGAATTATCTTTGATTCTTATAATAAAATATATTAATAACTATATCCGCTTCTTAATCGGAGCATATTGCCAACACTTGTTGCCCTGAAGATTATCTGTCACATGTCAGCTTCTTGTTTCTTCCTAGCATCTTGTAGTTTTACCGAAAATCTGACATGTATCATAATCACCAATATTCCAGAATGGCGATATAACCAGGACTTTTTTAGGTTATTTTAGGGCATCTGTAACACATATCTAAATCGGTGTTATATATTGCATGTATTTATAGTTAGGTCGTATATATAATAATAATAAAAGTGTGATAGGAAACGACGTCACTCAGCGAATGAGTTTGTCATTTGGTCTTTTCAGAAGATATTGATACGGATTGTGAGTGACAAAGCATGTAGATTACTTATTGAATTGGCATTCACTTGGTATAAGTCCATTATAACACTGTGAAAAAAATAGCAATGTATACAGACAGGTAAAAGTATATTCACTCGAGCTAAGAAACATGTAAGATCATTCAACTGTAAAAAAAACAGATTCACAATATAAAGGAATCGCATAATATAAATTCAAACTCAGCGCCTAAGTGTTTGCATCTTTGTAATAAAGGTCGCAAGATGACGACTTTAGAACAGCTGGAAATCAATAGATATCAACTATCACAAAGGATTCCTAACGATCAAACTAATATATGTCGATCGCCATTGCTCAACCTTCTACAGGGGTCATTTTTGTTTGCGTAATAGACCATTTCCGTGCCATATGTATGTAAACTTATTGGTATACCCGCCTTTTTAGTTTCATTTACAAATTTTTGTTTTATTGCGAACAAGTAACAAGTTAGTTCGTTAAAACAGAAGAGAAAATGTATTGTATACATTTTCTATACAGCTATGTATAGATAAGCAAATGTTCGTTTAAGCAAAGTTCTGACGATGACGTGAGCCGAAACAGCTAACAAATATATCTTAATAAAATAATTTTGTAGCACTAAATACATCGCTATTTTTTTGCACCGCGTTAAAGCATATAGACATCTAAAGATTCTGAAAGATTCAAATTCGATATTATCGTATCCTGAATTCATATTTTATATCATATTTACCATTTCAAGCATATATTGTGTGAAGCTGGGAGAATCATTTATATTTATTCATTTATAATCAGCTTAAGAGTATCAGTAGGGCGGTCACTCTCTTTTGGTGAATTCCGGTATTGTTTTCTATGAAGGGCCGTATAACTTAAAAACGGAACTGAGAACGAACGAGACAAACTTACTGAAATAGTGAGAGACAACAATATGAAATATCTATACAAGAATGACATTTCATATTCTATGAATACTGTTAATTATTTGACATTTTTAAATGTATAATCTATCTTAGATTTACTGGTATAGTGAACCTTGCGTAGGTTTTAATATACCTACCGAAATGACATACGTAATGTAAATAATACGAATGATTCCACCTACATTTTTTCAATACGAATGTGTTTTCGTCTAATGGTAGTAATTAGTAGGAAATGAAAAAAATAATTCTCTTTGCGTTTGCCGCAAAACCACATTTATATGGATAATATAACTTTGAATTGTTTCCAATGATGCAACAAAAATATTTTTTTACTCGTTAAAAATGTAAATTATTTTATTGAATTTCATAATTCAAAGTGAAAAATTCTATAGTAGGAATTTTGTTCAATTGTTTTGCTGTAAATTGGTGAATAATAATTATTTCAGAAAATATATGCAGTCATTAATTTTTTTCGAAATATTATTTCATTTACTGCGTCCGTTTTATGAAATCACGGCCATGCACCCATAAGAACAATGTTATTTATCGAGTTTACTTTGTTCCATGAACTATCGTCTAAATCAGTGCTTCGTAACCGGTGTGCCACGAGACGACGCTCGGTGTGCCGCAGCACATTTTTTTAACATAAGAAAAATCATATTGTTCGTTTATACTATAGGTTCCCAGCCTTTTTCGGGTGGCGACCCCTTTTAATAAAATCCTTGTGACCTGCGACAGCCCCCCCCCCCCCCCAACAATCCAAAAGCATACAAAAAAAATGTTTTTTAGTTGACCGTATAAGTGTAATAATGTGTGTATAAGACCTATGGTCCACACTACACAATTTAACCACACGGAAGCAGGAATAACTATTTTTTCAAATTTGAACTGACAGTTCTGTTGCATCCGTGTGATAAATTGCTTGAAGACGCCGAAACGAGAAACCTGTCTCGTTAGTGACAAAACATGTGGAATCGTACAAAGCTTTAACAGCTCAAATTTGATATTGAAATTCCAATATCATTTTTAGTCGATATCATTGATTAATTTTTCGTCGTAATTATATGTTATATTGTAAATACATTAATATTAAACACACGATCTACAATAAAATAAAACATAACTTTATAAGAAACAAAATAAATTAAGCAATGCAGAAAGAATGAGTTTTAACAAATGCGTTGATGATACAAATTCTATTTTTTCTAAATATTGACTTGTAGTGTGCCGCGAAATTTTGGAAAAAAGAGTTGTCGTGCCGTTAAAGATAAAAGGTTACGATGCACTGGTCTAAATATAATTGGTCCCGCCTATATTATCACTTTTGACAGTTTTTGTTGAATATTTCCGTTTCATTCACAGATTCGTTATTGACCTTCAAACAAAATAAAATCATTTTTGTTTTTAATATAAATGTATACGTATCTGTTGTTACAATAATAAGCGAGCTTGAGTGCAATTGAAGTGCCAAACTAGAAAGAAGCAATTAAGTGCTTAGTATCATTTTAACAATTTCATAATATCAAAATCGAATTTGAATTGCTGAAACTATATAGTCATATTTCATTGATTGAATTGGCATTCACTTGGTAGAACTCCATTATAACATAGATAGTTCTGACGATGGCGTGAGCCGAAATAGCTATCAACTATATTTGTTAAAAATAATTTTGTAGAACTAAAATACATTGCTATTTTTTCACCGTGTTAGTCATATTTCGTTAGTTCTGTTGCATTCTTGTGATAAAATACCTGAAGATGCCGAAAGATGAAACTTGGGTCGTTAGTGATAAAACGTGTGGAATCGTATAATGCAATAACAATTCTAAATTGATATTGAAATACCATTAAGCATCTTCAATCGACATCATAAATTATATCAGAATTTATTTAGCTCATCGCAAAGGTTATCAATTGATCGAAAAAACGTTATTTAGATAACACGGTGAAAAAATAGCAATGTATTTAATCCCACAAAATTTCAAAGATATAGATTATAGCTATTTCGTCTCATGCCATCGTCAGAACTAGTTCTTATAGAATATAGTTCTAGTTATAAAAAAAATTCTAAAACTAAAATACATTGCTATTTTTCGCCGTGTTATAAAGGAGTTCTACCAAATAAATGCCAATGAAATCAATTTTATGTTATTTATATTTAAGCAAGATGCCGTAATGCTATCAAAATATTTAAAATTTTATAATTTTCACGTTTCTACTAAAAATGAAGATTAAAATTCTGTATTTTTTTATTATTTAATATAATCCCTTTTTAACACAAAGTGATAATTAAAAACTTAAAAAAATAACGACTTACAACAGATTCAGACATTTAAAAAAAAACAATAAATGATTTGTAAGGATAGTAAAAAAGATTTTTGAAACTTTCCCTTATTTTAGGATTTTTTTTGAGAAACGTAGAATTTAGGTTACACTGAATCTTATATATAAAAAAATAGATGGGCTATCAGGACATTTTTTTATGTCTTTGTGGAAGATCTCACATCCCTTTTCTATCTCATGTAGCAATCCGACTTCTCAATTCGTCATTCTGAATAGATATGTACACTGTGACCTATTTTATTCGTTCTTTTTCCATATATTTTTTTTACTGAAATTTAATTCTCCCGTTATATATATATTCTCAAGTCCATAAGCTGCACTAATAAAACATGTCATGTTTGTGAAATATATTTTTTATACGTATTATCACCACTATAATTTTGAAATATATTTAACATGATATTTATGATAATTGTGGCTTTTTTCGTCACGGAAAATAGATTTAATTTACCGGTAAAATGCTAGAACTAAGCGTGTTATTATCATCTTAATATCAATGTGCTTAATATATGATATTGTGTGAATATAACCATTTAATTGCCAAAGTCCAATGTGTACTTTTTTGGTACTCTAGCAACAAATGCGGTGCCGTCGAATCTGATGTAATAATTGAAAACGTTTTCGATTGATCAAAAATAGTTTAATATTCAGAATACGGTATTCATATTTTTCACGTATTAATTATTTTTGATATAATCGCATAACATTTTTTTGCAAAGAATTCGAAAAATTACCAAAACAAGTGCTGCTTATCTTATGTATGATTACTTTTAAGGTGTCACTTGATGGAAAGGCATGATATTTTAAATAATAAAAACACATTGTGGAAATAAGTACTAAAAATATGTGTTTTTATTATTTAAAATATTATGTATGATTGTTTCAATTCAAAGATTTTTTCTTATGCTTCTTTGTTAACCCAAAATATTTGTACCTATTTCATATTGAAATCATAACGTATTCGCTCATTTTTTATTCTATAACAATATAGGAAGATATTGTAGGATATTTCTAATAAATATACTGTAGAAAAACTTATCAAGATTGTTTCAAATAACAGAATTCAATTTTACAAATAGCTGTATTTATTGTTGGTTAAGTTTTCTCGCCGAATAGAATGGGCGGCCATTTTGTTGAGATGCACGATAACCCCGCGCGCGCTGACGGCAGTTGGCCGCGTTGATTTTATCAAACTAACAAATTGAATTCGACAGGCCATTACAATAAATTTGAATCTGGAATGTGTCACGGCACCCGCGGTGTTGAAATATGTTTGCAAATATTCACTTTGAATTCATTGAAACAAATCTATTCTCAGTAAATATCTTAAAAGCAATTACTATGTAGCCATTTTTAATATGCTACCTACCGCAAAAGATTACATATGGATAACACAGATATAACCACACGGTAAGCGGGCTGCAGAAGATATAGTATAATTCTGAATACCCGACAGTATTCATGGAATGAAAATACTATACATGACACCACAACATTTATTTTCAAAAAAATCAGAAGTTTCTTATCAAGTTTAAATCGTTAAAATTCTGAAATCTCTACAAACTTCATCACTGGCAACCAGGGTGTTACATTTGGACTAATTTCGACCTGAACAATTATTGTATTTTTCTTCCACCTCTGCTGACACATGGCTATCGCTGTAGAGCTGAGCAATTGTGAATTAGGTCTACGTCGATATTATGAATATAAAAAAACATTTTCAATGTGCAGAAGTAGTGTTTTTATATAACCTTCCGAAACACATAATAAATAAAACTTGATATATTTTTTTATAAATCCCAAAAAATGCACTGATTAGCTTTTTGACTAAAACTTAAAATCATTATCTTGCCATTTATTTTCTCTTTTTTTTAAATTAAATTTTAGTTTATTATTTTATTTGAAGGTATACGTAGTTGAAGGCTTTAAAGGATATACTAACGTTTAATTCAATATCTAATAATAATCACATATTATAAGTAGGTAAAATAAAAATAAAATCTTTTTTTAACGAGTTTGAATTTTAATTATTGATTTAGGCGACTAAATTCTTGTTTTTTTTTCAAATAAATATTTTCACGTTTCGTTTATATCAATATCAGCCATGCAACATATTTATAGGATAAAAAAAACAAGTTGTAGATATTTAAAAAAAAAACGTATAAATAGTAAAACACGCCATCTCGTTATACTTCGCACTATATAAATTTTACCACTAGCAACTTTTTTATAGCTCCGCTTTAATTACCGGGCGTTTCAAATTATCGGGCAATTCGACGTGTTGTAATTGGCAACACGTGACATTTTGATTAAGTCCTGCTGTACACTTATTGCCTATTAATTACAATCAATGCTTATAATCTCGCAGCCGCACTTAAATAATTATTTGAGCGTGAATTTTATAGTTTTTTTTCAATATGCTTACAGCTGACGTATCGAGAAAAATAATTATTTTACGTTACTTTTTACTAGCTACTTGTTTAAATTACTCTCCGATGCTTTAATTAGACACTTTTTAGTATTCTGTTCATTGAACATTGGTGTAATGCAGTGCAGTCTCGTAAATCGCGCTACTCGATTTTCATAGCAATTATTTTTTACGTTGCTTACATTTGATGTGTTTTACTAAAATTCTATAATTCAAATTCATTCTTGCTTTTTTAATTTTGATATCATATTAACTGAATGCGCTTGATGGAATTTCAATATCAAATTTGAATTGTTACAACTTTGTTCGATTCCGCATGTTTTCACACTAAGAACCCGACTCGACTTCGGTCAGTTCTGTTGCATGCGTGTGATGGAATGCCTGAAGATGCCGAAAGGCGAAACCCAAGAAAATTTTGTGGTTGAAATTATTTACCAGTTCACTGGCGAGTCGCGTTAAGTATATTCCAACACCAAATATTTAAAAAAATACTTTGTTGTGTCCCTTACACAACTAATCTTTTAAAATATATCAGACCCAATCAGGCTATACTTTGATACAAGACTTAAACTTTACATGACATATTTTTTACACACACTGCAAATAGTCATCTCATCAGTCGAGACGTAAAATTCACTGGGCTAATTTCTACAAATCATTCACGATCATCAATTTATGTCACTGTATTCAATTCCATCTGCATTTAAATCATTTTAATATATCAAAATTTCAGGAAACTTATCATCAGTTATAGTGATATATTGAAACTTTGGTATTATTTGGGTATGCTAGCTAGACTCGTGATATTAAATAAAAATAAAGTTTATCTATAATACTTCAAATAAACACCATTTTTGTATTTTTACAATAGAGATCGATTTCGGTAATGCTCGTATACCAATGGATAATGTTCGCAATGGGCGAAATTAGTCCTCATCGTACAATATAAAATTAAGTGATCAATGTAAAATATGCCTTTCCGCCAAGAAATGACAGTCAACACCTTAATAGTGATAAAGAATCATTATCTTAGATTAACAATATTGCATTGTTTTATTGAAATAAAAAAGAATACTATTTTTGTGACAAAAGAAACAAAAATACAAATTAAACTACTTTTCATCAGGTGATTTACATGGTGTTAACTGTTACTTTTTGAGCGGTTCGCTCATGGCGAATGATATTTACTGATCGGACACAAACTACAAGAAAAAATATATAAACATCAGTTGATAATGCTCGCGATGAGCGAAACCGGTCCTGATCAAAAAATATATTGTGGAAATAAGTACTAAAAAAATGTGTTTTTATTATTTAAAATATCATGCCTTTCCATCAAGAAGTGACAGTTAACACCTTAAAAGTTATATAAACAGGTTTTTTTTTAGATTGAATTGCCTTATACGTGGTAGAACTGCATTACAACACGGCAAAAAATAGCAATGTGTTTTAGTTCCACAAAATTGTGTAGAACTAAAATATATTAAGCTATTTTTTCACAGTGTTAGTTTTGATTGTAATTGGTATCCTATCGCTTGATAATGCTCGCGATGAGCGAAGTCTGTTCTGATGATTAAATATATTGTGGAAATAGCACTTACAAATGTGTTGTTATTCAAAAAAAAAACAAAAAATTCTAACATTTTATCTTAGAGAGGAAATAAAAAACAAGAAAATGTGCCCCATATCAAATAAAATATTGTCACATACCTCTCAACTGACGTTAAATTTTAATTAAGATTCAATCGGAAGATTTAAATGTCTAATCATTCAAACGATATAAAAAATGTTTTCCAACCGTATCGGAACACTTATTGCAAGATAAACACTATTTTAATGATCGGTAGGCCCTGCTTAATCTCTTAACGATGGCCAATAATCTACTTAAAATCAAGTTGGTGAGTAATCAGACCACTTGATTAAAAAGCGTAAAGCTTTGGATAATTATTAATTTAATAGATTAGCTTTCTTCGCTAAGCATTTTTGAAGCTATACAGAGTCGGGTCTATATTTTTAGATGCCCGAATTACGATCGTTTACTACAAATGATATTTTAGGAATAATCAAATGTTGATTTGAAATACATCAATAGTTTTGTAGCAATCTTCTATCTATCAACTCATCGGTCTTATGAGTTTCATATTAGAAACTACAGCGCTTTCGCAAGAAGACACTCAAAAATAAACCTAAAGCATATTTATGCTATAAAAATTATGATATATTTTCGTTTTTATAACATCTACATTTTTTAAATTAAATTATTATTAAAAATTAATTAAACATTACGTCAACAACCACAATATTTTGTCTCGCAGCATCTTCAAGACTATTATTAATTTTAGCTTTATGCAATGTTTAAACAATTTATTGTCTCACTTAAATAAGTATCTATTGTGTGTAAAATATTCGAAATATGGTATTGTGTTAAAGACTGTTTTAAGAATAAATACACCAATATTTTCTTAATGTCCAAATGTTTATTCAATTGCCTGGAATTCATGTTATTCTGATGAAGGTGAGCTGAAATAGCTATCAATTATAAATCTTATAAATTTTGTAGAACTTAAATACATTGCTATTTTTTCACTGTGCTAATTATTACATTTTTAAATTCTTAGAATAACTCTGAACCTCATTAATATTAATATAATAACGTTTGAATAATTGCAACGCTATGAATTGCATATATAATATTTACTGAAACTGCATATAAAGTTTAGCTTAATTCAAATTTAATCATATTTCTGATTATTGCGTAGGCCGAAATAATTTTCAATAATCAAAAATAATAAAACCCTGAGAACTTTATAACCTGTTAATTTTTTTATAGAAGATTTCGATTCAAAAAAAAATATTTCCTATTTTGACTATTATGAAAAAAATTATTATGACATTGGACCCACTTAATTTTTCCGCTATGTTTGTTGTAAATACACATAAAGTTTTATTGAGCTTTGAGAATAGTTAAATACATCAAGTATTTAAGAAGACGATCTTTGGTGGGACAACAATCGTACTGGACTACTGTACTATCATAGTGTTTAATAAAAGATCTTGGGAAAGTCGGTTGAAAGTGGGTTTTCGGCGCATTTATTGGCCACAAGGTAGATGTCACTGCTTAATGGCCGATTTCTATAACTTGATACTTTATTTTATTTCGAAGAACTATTTTTCCTTACACAAAGAAGAATATTGGAGAAAAAACCATATGAGCAGCTTAGCCACCTAGTGAGCGTCTTTGTCATCTTCCACTCGTCACTGTTTTGTTATCTGTTAATTTAAACCGCAGTGGCGCAATAACATTTTCGCTTATCCACATTTTGCGGCTACCTTACTAATGATTCCAGAATTGGAAGTGTTATCTTAGAAACTGTCCAAGACGTTGTAGCGAATGTATGTATAAATTCTATATTTCTAGATAAAAGCACTATACTTCCTCTATTTGCCACTAATTCAACGTGGCCGGTCGTTCCAATCAATAATTGGACTGAATTGCAAAGCCTTTTGGCTCTTGTATCTCACTTTATAGTATCAAATTTTTGTGTTTGTCTATTCAATAACTGGGAAATCTTAATTCTTTGGCTGCCAGAAAAAAAAAATAATTCTGTAATGCACGCCAGCTATGATTTATAACAAAAATATCGACTGAAGGTGCTTGGTGGAATTTCAATATCAAATTTGATTTCTTACAATTTTGTACGATTCCACATGTTTTGTCACTAACGACCCTTTTGTGATTAACGTCAGTTCTGTTGCATCCGTCTGATATAATTCATGAAGATGCCGAAAGGCGAAACCCGGGTTGTTAGTGACAAAACATGTGACGTCGAACAAAATTGTAACAATTCAAATTTAAGAAACATAGTGAATTTCGATGCTTTTTTTTTTATGTCATAGAAAAATTATTAATAAACTCACCAATTTTTTATTGTTATATCATAAAAAAAACAGATTTTCTTGGATAATTTTGAAGAAAACTGATTTTGGTAACTCTGAAACTATTAAGACTGTCAAGTGACAGATCGAACACTCGAAAAAATTGCGAAAAATTTATGTAGAAATCAAATATATCTTTAAAAAAAAAATTGTAGAAGTAAAATACATTGCTATTCTTTCTTATAGATATCAGTGTATGTCCTGTCAAAGAATCCGTTTAAAAGAAGGAATATTTTTGGACGAAAATACGTTTAAATATATAGACGAGATATCTCGTCTCAGGCAGTCCGGTAAAAGAACGTCGCGCGATCGCTGTCAGGGCATCCCAACGCTAGAACATATTTCGCCCATGCTCTTAAGGTGTCCCTGTTCAAATCATTAATACCGTCACATTAAAGACTTGTTATCAGCGCGATGCTTTGACTGTTCGTCTCATCTTAATATGCATTCGATCCTATGATATCTGGTTTATTTTTATGTTTTTTGTCTTGGAATAATAAATAAGATGGATTGACCTGCTAGTGCAGGAAAATGTGGCGTCATTTGATTTACGGATCCACCTGCGTTTACATCGGAGCATTGATTAAATCAAGTTCTTCAATGGAAGGTGCTTGATGTTCAATTGCATATTACTGGTGTATTACACAGGTGTGTTCAATAATTGCTCAACCATATTACTTTTGGCGAGAGTTCTCTTTAAATGCATTCCGTGTTGAACCGCGTAAATCATAATAAAACAACATTAAACAAATAATTATTTATATTATAAAAATATTTTGGTAGTGTTAAGCGAACAAATAACCAAAACAATTTCATCAATATTTTTATGCAAAAAATAAGCTTTTACACGAAAAGTTTATAACTGTCTTATTTGAATTGTTACAACCTTGTACGATTCCACACGTTTTGTCACTAACAACCCGGGTTTCGCCTTTCGGTATTGTCAGATATTCTATCTCACATATGCAACAGAATTGACTACAAGTTGTTAGTGACAAAACATGTGGAATCGTACAAAGTTGTAACAATTCAAATTTGATACTGAAACTCCATCAAGCACCTTAAGTCGATATCAAAAATTATATCTCTCTGTTACAATTTTTATTTAATATTTACAATTAATAATTAAAAACACATCAAACATTTTGATGTTACCAGTGGGTCTGTTAATGAATTATTGTTTTGCTTGATTTTCATATTTTTTTCTAATATAATTTTATGTATATTAAAGTACGTATCAAAATATTATCGTAGCGATTGAATAAATATTTTTTGTCATTAAATTAACCTTGAACATTCTTTTGAAACAAATATTTAATAGAGCAAAGTAAAATATAAAATAATAATAACTTGAAAAACTTGTTGATCCGACAATTTCGATTCCAAGAAAAGCTCAAAAGCTTACTTTATATCATTTCTCGTCAGAATTTCTTTTTCTTGTGATTCATTAGAATTCAAAAATATAAAAAAATATACATTTTTTCATGACTGCTTAGCAAACATAAGGGCAGGATTTGTGGAAACTTGTATCAACATGAAATAATTTTAACTTCTCTTAAAACTTTATTACGACCAGATTTTTTAAACTCAAGTATAATATGTAAATCAACTAAGCACTTTTGCACTCAACTTTATTGAATAAATGGTCAGTGGGTGAAATGGGTGATGGGTGAAATAAAAAATTTCTATATGGTCCCGAATTATCGAAATAATAAACTGTTCGTATTCGCAAATTCTTTCCAATGTAGCTTTTTAATTGCAGACATCATCATTAAAAATCCCGTGATCAAATAGAAGATTTCAAAATATTTTAAATATGTATATATTTACGGTTAAGACGTCAGCATCCATGCTGATGTATATAAAAAAAATAGAAAATCAATTTTATTCATTCTAACTCATTTGTTTTTTTAAATATATATTAAACACTTTTATATTTATAATGTATACAAACCTTTTTATTTAAAAATTAGTCTGACATTATTTTAAGCGTCAATATTGAAAGACGTTCAACTTTTATATTTATTTAAAGAAAAAAGCTTCGAGCTTTGAACCGACTGCATTAGCCAACGAAACAAGCGCGTGCCACAAAAAAAGTTTTCATTCATTAACGCCTGCTAATGATATCGCATGCTAAGAAATTTTATTGATACATTATATAATATTTTTACATACTACAATATTGTAAAATGTTTACTCCATATTAAAATAAACTTATGAGATAAAAAAAACCTTCTTGACATTTTGAAATACTTATTTATCTCATTAGTCGCTTTACGATTAATTTTATAACTCGTTTGAAATTGCAGTTTACTGAATAAAGTAACTAATGCAACAAAGCATTGCAAAATTTTGTGTTTTACTTTCCGTACCACCAGAGTCTCTTCAGATGTAAAAAATTTATATAGATCTACAATAAAAAAGTACAAAGTAGTTTTGAGAGTGGATCTATTATTTAGGTCACAAGTATTCGAAATATATCCCCATTGTGAAAAAAGGTTTAGAGTATCTTTCTGAGATTTTGGTGCTTATGAAAGTTACACGTGGCGTTATCTAACGAATTTTCGATGAGCATGCTCACTTTTAACAGTTATAAGTAAAAGAAAAATGTATTAGAATATATAATTCATTCAACTTATACAAAGTCAAAATGAGAATATCGCGATCCTTGATGATATTAAATTATATTTTTCTGTTTTTTTTTCTTAAGCTAATAATCAGCCTGCCAATAGGGGTGCCACAAACAAAAAAAGTAGCAGTGATCAACAATTTTTCTTCAGATGTCGAAATGTTTTTCGTGGAAGAGAATTTGTTTAGATAAATACTATTTTTTCACGTATGTATTAAAATAAATTCTGTCAGAGATAACTCGGTCGACTTCCTGGTCAATTTCCAATGTTGCCAATTTAAAAATAATATCTACATTGCAAAAGCAATAAACATGTATATACATCAAATAAATAAATTTATAAGAACACATGTATTCTAATTTGAATAACTGCGTTGATATAATATATCTGAGGGTTTTTGATAAAATTTTACTCACAAACTTAGCTTTATCTTTCGGTACATTCAAGCATTGTGTGACTCAGATGCAATAGAACTGACGTGAGTGACAAAACATGAGGAAATTTCAATATTTCAACAAATTAAGCTTCATTAATATTGTGGCTTTTAATTCAATACAACATTTTACCAGAGTAAATAAGTAAAGCGAAGTAAAGGCTTAAAAGCTCGACCAGTTTGTTTTATACTCAATGCGAAGAGAAAGCTTACTCTCAAAAGCATGCTGCCTCTCTACACAGTAATAACACGCCCAACTATAGTATATACTACTTGAGTGTTGGACTATGCTCACCTGAAACGTTTGAAAACATTTCAGACTGTTAAAAATAAATCGTTGCGACGAATTTGTAATGCCCTGTGGTACGTGCGCAATTCGCTACTACATAAAGACTTGAAAGTGCCTACACTTAGAGAGTTCGTTCGTGAAATTTCGCAAAAATTTCACAGCGGTGTAGGCAAACATTAAAACCCAACGATATCTTATCTAGATAATTATAATGAGAAAGTACTGAGTAATCGTTTAAGGCCAAAGGCGGTTCTTCTCCACATCCCCCTATTAATGTGTTGTTACAAATCATAATCTCAAAATACACAACCTCTACATCTGAAAATGACATTCCTAGTCCATTACGTATTTTATATGCATGCTTGTATTTGTGAGTGAGTTTGTACGCATATAAATGCGTTTGTGAATTTAGTATCTAGAGATATAAATAAAATTATAATACGCGTGGCGTCCACGTGAACCGGATTCACTGCGGATTGCTCAGCTCTGCGGCGATTAACATATATAAAAAAAGAATATAACAAATACACAAAGGATGAAGAAGTATGAAGACCTCTAATGCTAACGCGTCAAAGATCTTAATGCTCTATCAGTTTAATGTAAAAAAGAAATTTACTAGAACATGCTCCATTAGGCGTCAATATACAAACTAAAAGATATTCGAAGTGTTATACTGTGCTATGTTTACCTTTATCCCCAGGCTTTACAATGTCTCAAATATTAACATGCACCTAAGTTTAGTGGTACATGGTAAGGTTGACCATCTGCATACTAAAGTAAGGCTCTGAATAAAGTCATTTGGGATCGGTTGATATCTTTAGTGTCCTGGTTTGACTGGGGAACGCAATTAAATGGATAGAGGTGTTAGAGATAAAGGTTCAGGCCAATTTAGTGTCTTACTCTTTCTTGGTGCGGTTATTCTCAAACGTTTTTGACGCAGCGATCGCTTTTAGTAATCTTAAATTAATTAATTATTTAAAGATGTTTACACAAATATGATACGCTTTTTCAATAAAAAATAGAATTTTGAGGATAATTCATTTTACATGTTTTTAATAATATAAACACATTTTTAGTACTTTTTGCTACACCATATTTATGAGCGAAATCGGTCTTAAGCATTAAAAATTGTAGCAATAGACATTAATATTTGTTTTTATTATTTTCAACATACTGCTTTTTGACGAAATAATGACAGTTTACGCCTAATGAGAAATTATTAAATTTTCTTAAGAAATTATTTTATTACGAAATAGTTTTTGTATATTTTTTCAAGGAAAAATATTTCATTTTTCTGTTAATAAAAACATTTTTTACGAATATTTAATCATTTCATAAAAAGTGAATAAAACTAGTGTTAAAAAAAGGATATCACAGTCTTGCATTTTTATCTTGACTATTTTACTAATTTTAGGTAATTGTTAAGCAAAGCTCTTACTGTTAGGTGACAAAAACATACTTAATTTAAAAAAAAAAACAATCAAATATCTATTTATTTTATAAAATGGTGAAGGGCGGTTCAGCTCATCACAATCTTCAATATATTTATTTATTGAATTCGCATTTACTTGGTAGAACTCCTTTATAACACGGTGAAAAAATAGCAATGTATTTTAGTTCTACAATTTTTTTTAAGATATAGTTGATATCTATTTCGGCTCACGCCATCGTCAGAAATATATAGTTCTGACGATGGCATAAGCCGAAATAGCTATCAACTATATCTTGAAAAAAATTGTAGAACTAAAATACATTGCTATTTTTTCACCGTGTTCAATATATTTGATGACAAACCGTTCAGGTAAAAAAATAAAAAAAATAGCATTATTTACTTTTACAAACAAAATACTTTGTCAATTATAGTCGACAGTTGAATTAGTGTGCTAAGAATTCGTTTCTTCTCATTTTGTTTATTGAAAGACTTTAATTTGTTGAGAGAATTTTTATAACACTTTCAGGGCAATACACAAAGGTTTGAATTTACTGACAACACAAGTGTTGACAAGCATGGTGGCCAAAATCAGAGTCAAAAAGCGAAAAGCTTACATAAATTTCAAGATGTTCTCCATTTTGAAACCAGATACCAGCGTGAAGATGCGTTAGCTCATTTATTCTGTAAATTGTATGTGTTAAATTCAGAGTCAAAGGCGACACATAGTTGCTTACATTAATTTTGATCTCGTGGATGAGTTGCCATGTCATTTTCTCGCATCATGAAATACTTGCCTAAATCCCATTCAAAATATTTGTTATTGTCAAAATCCATTTACTTTCAACTCATTGAAGCTTTTACTGCGGTAAATTGGTTCTTTCCATATTTGCTATTATAGTTTTCCTTACAAAAAAAACAAGTAATTTTTTCTGTAATTAGTAATTTGAATAAGCGAAATTACTGACTGTTGATAAAGCTGGTTACAATTTTTTCGGTGTTTTCTGCATCAAACCCGTTGCATAAAACCAAACATTTGTTCTAAAATATAGCTTGTTATGTCTTGACTTTTTCCATAGTTAAACACCGACTTCGCCAAACTATTTTTTGAAATATTAAGTACTAGAATATCCATTGCGCAATTCAACTTTGAAAGGATCAAAATAATCTGTTGGTATTCAAAAACATATAATTATTCAAAGATATTATATAGCTAAGATACTTCATGCAACCCTCGGATGCTTTGCGTAATATGACTCTACAATTTTTTATCTGCCTCTAGAAAAAGATACTCAAGTAAGTTTTGTATAAACTTATAACATACGCATATTTTCATAGCTAAAAAACGATCAAATTATATTACATTTTTTAGTTGTTGCTTTCGGATGGATGGACAGAATATGTAAATAAAAAAGTTCTGAAAGGTTTATGTAATTGAGAACTCTCTCGATGAGCGAAACCGATTCAAATTGTTTCATCATAAAATGTGTAACTAGTAGAAAAAAATGGGCGTTAATACTAGTAAGTCTTTTCAATTCAAGCAAAAAACTTCTCTTAAAATGCTTACGATTCCAATTTAATTTATAATTGTTTAATTATTGTTTAAGCTTTGTTAGGGTCCAGATTTTTAAATCTACTCCAACTTTACCGGTTAATTTAATATCGATATATATTAGTGTGAATATTTATAGTTTTTCATTATACGCACCAAATATGTGTAGGTAAAATTCAATAGTTTTGATAATGTTTCAAATATTACAAAAAACTTGTCATTACTTCGCTTAAAGTTGTTGCAATTATTTCAAAAAAATATTTTCTTTTAAGTTGCATTATATTTTCATAACAAAAAACACGATGTTTATTATTATCTTCATAATGTTAGGTTATGAAAATGAAGACCGTCTTCGATTATATCGTGCATAACTATCTGATAAAGTTCATAATAATAATTCGACTTGATTAATTGTATACATTGTTTTAATTTTCACTGTATTTCACTGAGGTATTAATATTTTGAAATATCATTTGGTAAGTTTACCAAGCGCTGAGCTTCTGTAGTGTAACACGTCTGCTCAGCAATCATCGGGTCACGAGTTCAACTCCCTGTGAGGCCATATGTAAAATATTTCGCAACTTGGAAACATAAATTATGCACACCAATTAATTCGAAAGAATTCATTTTAAAGTTATATTTTTCTGCAAATATTCAAATAAATAAGTGTTCACTGTCATTTTTTAGTGGAAAAATTTTGAATATTTTTTTTTCCACATTATATCTTATGATCAATACTGGTTTTGTTCATCGCGAGTATTATCAAATGACTAGTTCAAATCAAATTATAAATAACACCAAAATAGTACTGATCGCAATAATAATTAGTTGTAGATAAGGTTGTGTATTTGTTAATAAAATAAAAAGCCTTTCCACTAAGAAGTGGCAGTTAACACCTTTTGAATTTCCAATTCATTTTTGATTAAAAATTAATTAAGTAGTGTTAAAATTCCAGCTCTCTACTATATATAAACTTATTTTATTTTATCTAATTGTATATTTATTAAATTTTAAACACTGACCAAAAAGCACACGCACTTTGCAAAATGACAAAAAGTCAATCAAAATATCCGCCGATATTACTCTAGTCAATGAAGATGGCACAGTTTTATACCAACCGATTTTCATGTCAGTTTAAAAAAAAGTGTTTATACTTTTTCCCAACATTTATTTCGTATAAAATATTTAAAACATCTAAGTTAAACAGACTATCAATATTGTTATTAACAGGAAAATTACAAAAAACTGACAAATGCTTTGGTGGACTTACGCCATAAATTAATTAATGTCGTCAATTTATAAGAAAAAAACAATGCAACTCCCATATGGGGAAAAAGCTGACATCAGTACGCGAGCAACAATAAATTTATTTTATTGCCTCACAAGCAACCAGGGCCT
Organism: Himalopsyche japonica; assembly: GCA_028555115.1. Lineage (NCBI taxonomy): Eukaryota > Metazoa > Arthropoda > Insecta > Trichoptera > Rhyacophilidae > Himalopsyche > Himalopsyche japonica. Next base: position 28,882 of record JAHFWJ010000490.1, on the reverse strand, counting down.
TAAATACCGGTCGAATTCGTAATACCGGTATTTAGTACTATTGAAAGTTTAAATTAAATTCAAAAAAACCTTATACCTCTTTCCATCTATTCTTATATAATGAAAAAATCTTAATACTGTACAGTTAAAGTACGTTTAAATACAACTTGAAAAAAAAACTTAGTCAACGAGTCTTTTAGAAATATTATGGGTGTGTGAATGTAAGATCAGAGTTCTTCTGTATCACCAAAATAATTTCATTCTTAGATTAATATGCCAACATCTGCAAAAAAACTAATGTGCTATATTTATTTTGTAAGCGATAGTATTTTAATCCAGTATTTAGTTTGTGTGTCTGTGATCTATGACGATATTAATAAGTCAATAATTTGGGTGAAATTGTTTTTTACAAATTGAAACTTAAATTTTAAAAATACTGAGAGTAGCAATGATCTGTTAAATACTATTTACATCGTATGAATCATTCAAATTGCTTGAAATTTGGTTAAAACTTCGTGCATCTAAGTGAATGGATGAATTCAAACTGATGACAATTTATAGTAGACTAGTATAGTAGTAGAAGAAACTGTAACCCAAAAAAAAAAAACACTACAGGAACCATCAGTTAATACCGTTTTTTTTAAATAAATGCATTTACATTTGCTTAATGTTGATGAAAAATTCATTTCTCATTTTTGAATGAATCTATTTCAGAAATAACAAAGATATAATTTTTACTGTTTTGTAAATTATTTTTTTATTATTATCCATGTAATCCAATTATTATTATCATATCCGATTGAATATTAGTACGCAATTGTGTGTACAAACGTGTTTATATTTTTATTTTTTAGAAAGATGAATTCAAATAATCCCGGTATTTTCGTTAAAAAATAACCAGCGGTGACAACCATAATTGTAGCTAATGTGTTAGACCTTTTAGTTGCCGTACATGAAAAGGTGTCAAGAGCATAAGAAAAATTGTCTTAAACTTTGACTTTTGGTCCGGTGTTGTTCGCGATGAAAATGAACTGAATAACTCTTATGCGGCCAACGAGAACACGGGTCTAGTAACACCTGTCAAATGGCCAATGTATTCATTACACACAGCATAAAACATTATGTTTTTACCTGTCGACGTGTTTTATATTATATTACACACTTTCAGGGCTTCAAATGCGACAGTACAATATTTTTTAAAACACAATTTTTGTATTTATTTAATGACAACGAAGGCCGTTTTAAAATCCCATCAAACAACAAGTTAACATTTTTCATGATCAGCGAAACCGGGCTTAATCATTTAATTAAAAATTTGTGAAAATATAATATAACTAAGAATTGTGTTTTTTTACATTATACTAATGCGCCAAGAAATTACAATCAATAGATAAAACGTAAGAATAATAGTGAGCTAGTGAACTACTGTTTAAATAAAACTATCAACTGTACAATTCATCAAAATAAATCTGTCCAGTTGTTCTACAGCGAAAATAAATTTCAAGTAAAAAATTATTTTCACTTTTGAAAGTATGGCTTATCAAATCTTTAGTAGAAGTCCATTAACATAAAAAAGGATTAAAGGATTTTGTCTAATATAAATATTGCACTAATGATGGCGCTATACGAAATAGCTTTCAAAACTTACACACATACATATATAGTTTTGAAGAGATTAATATTTTGATTTATTTTATTTATAAAAAAAAATTATCACTGAAAAGTATTTCTTTAATTTTGAATTATTGAAACTTTGTACGATTCCACATGTTTTCAATCCAAATATTTTGTTTATATATTTGGTACACATACGTTACAAAAATTACAAATTATACGTTTATTCCTTTTGCAACGTAAAAATATTTTCAAAAATTTAATGTTGAAAATTAAAAAAATAAATAACAAAACAAAAACAAAACGATAGCAGAGAAGTCAACCATGCAAGTTCATATAAAATTTACTTTAATACATTAAAAAATAGTATTCGCCTGAACTCACTTGCGTCCACATGGAATATTTCGACATCCAAAGCAATACTTTATTATGGGTATTTTTCTAAATACACCATAGCTGTAATGAATGCCCGTAATGAGCGCCAAAGTGAAGCACTGGAAATTTACTTTTCTTCTCATTGATGCTTCACAAATGCGTTTGAAAGGATCGAACAAAGATTTTTAAGCACACGAACACGTCTTGTTAAGTCTTTACAGGCTGCCACCACAAAGAACATAAATAAATAGCCAATTATTAGAAACACAAAGAACTTATAACAGCTTTGGGGAGTGTATATTAAGAGAATGCCTTGTAAAAAGCCTTCATTGTCATAGTGTCACATTTCTGTCACACCAAAATTAATGAAATTGATTATATAGGTATTTCAGATGTTTTCCATCATTGCTATATGTCAGCAACTATTCAATATTGGATGAAGGTCTACATCATTTTCGAAAGAGAAATAATTTAATAAATTCATTAGAAGTGTCTTTTTCATATTTGAAACACGTTCCCGTACTATTTCAGAAGCTAATATTTTTATTATTAGAACCGGTTTTGCTTATCGCGAGCATTATCAACCGATACAATATATAATCTATACTGAAACGGTGAAAAAAATTGCAATGCATTTTGGTTCTACAAAATTATTTTTTGAAATATAGTTGATAGCTATTTTGGCCCATGACATCGTCAGAACTATGCTTAAACGAACAGTTGCTTATCTATATATAGCTGTGTAGAAAAGTTACACAATACATCTTCTCTCCTGTTTTAACGACCTAGCTTGTTTCTTGCTCGCAATAAAACTATTTTTTTCCAAAAATTGTAAATGAAACTAAAAAGGCGGCTATATCAATAAGTTTACATGTGGCACGGAAATGGTCTATTACGGAAGCAAATCAAACCCCCCTTTTTAGTTTCATGGAATTTCAATATTTGATTTGTTGAAACATATTACTATTCGGCTAGAAGACAACAATACATATTTATATATATTTCTTCATCATTGGTCAAATTATAACACTTAATAATATATTTTTAATCTACCTTAAGATTTAAAGAATTACATTAAATTAAAATCTGGTAATAAAATTTGTTTTTCTGGCACGGTTGATTTAAAATTATGATTTTTTTTATGCTAGTTAACAAAGTCATAAAATCATTTTTTTTGTTCAAGCAAATTTTGATCTATATCAGCAACAAGATCATGTGCAAAATGAAACGTTAACGATTTATAATATCAATAAAGAGCATAATATTAGGCAGGTGTCGAGTACATGCTGTATTGAGAGTTGATAGAAGTCAGAACAACTACCAGAACCACAAGAGAACACAAAAATCTCTAGCAGAGCTAGACTAAGACAATATATATTAAATAGAAACACTATTTCGTGTCGTTTTATTTGGATGTGGAAATCAATACAGCAATGCACGAAAAACAGTTTCTTAATAATTTAATGATATCGACTTATTATACTAAATCGGTAATAAAAACACAATAAACAGTTAGCATCGGTAATATACCAAAGAAAGTTAATTACAAATGAAAGACACACAATCTTAAGCTGGGATCCAAATAAACAACTGTGATAGCAAATATAAATTGAATAATAACGACAACCAATTGCTTGTGAGTTTCTTTTGTTTATAAAGACGTACAGAAATTTAATAAAAAATATTTGGAACGCTGTGTTGATATTAAAACGTTTTTTCTTGACAACAAACGCCCTATGAAATATATTTTCTGCAATTTTAGTTTTCACTTTGCTTCGATTATAAATAATGAAACAAATTGGATCTGTTAAAAAAATGTATTTTTGAACGCGTTGCAATTCTACAATCATCTATCAATTCAAAGAATAACGGTGATATAATATTGCACCTGCGTGGAATCGTACAAAGTTGCAATAATTAAAAAAAAATAAAGAGGTTGAGTGATTTAATTTTTCATCTTTTTCGGTCTGTGGAAGGAAAATGTGATACTGCAATAAATGCAATGATGATAGTAAAACACATCAGAAATTAATGAAACTCTTGTCTCTGGTCTTGCTAACACACTGTTAAAGAAAGTATAATTCAGTTGAGAATATGGCTTATTCCTCTCCTGTTAGAGCGCGATATAATTGCTAAACAAGTATATATTAAGAAACAAGAATAACAAGCTGGTCTTTTATGCAGATAACGTCTAGATGGTTGGACAGTAATGGACCACTTCGATACAAAATGTCTTTGGTTTATCAACGAGAAATACCACATAATTGTTTATCAATGGCAATATTCGCCACAGGGAAAAATCTTAACTGTATAACAACCATACAATGCATTTAATAACATATTTTAAGTGGAATGCATACATCGAAAGTATGTAATCGATGAAAATAGCAATCCTAACAGAAACATTTATTTACTTCTGGAAACTTTCATAGTGTGAAATAAACAGTTTTTCAATCAACTTATGAAATATTATGCAATTGCATAAATACTTGTTTGTCTAAACTTCGACGCATACATCTGATCTTAAATTGAGATCGATAACTTAATATAATAATAATAAATATTCACAAGTTTTTTCTTTTATTCTGTACAAGTTTTAAAAATAGTTAACCGTTAGACTAATTCGTAATTAAATTGATTAATACATCACCGATGCTGCGTGTTTTTGCAGTCCCAACAAAACGCGAGAGGTTAATTGTCGATTTTTTCAATTTTCATATATATATATTCAATAAATTTCATTATTTTTTCAACAGCTTTGATCAAATATTGTAATATTTTGTATATATTTTTTTTCAATTACATCTATCGTTAAGTAACACAATTAAAATAAATCTTTCCAGAAATTTCTTAGATCTTCAAACGCGTTGTGCCTTTATAGATAAATCAATTTTCAAAAAGGGATTCGAATAACCAATTAATTAAGCAATGAATTTGAAACAAGTAGTCATAAATTAGAGCAATAATGTGTAACATGTGACAACTCTGAGCTGATGTTTTTAGTACTATACTATATACAGCTAATAATGCTCGCGATGAGCGAAACCGCTGTTTATTGTTTAAAATATAATTTGAATTCTTAAAACCTGAAATGAACCGGGTTCCGCCTTTCGGCAACTTCAGGCATTCTATCACTCGGGTGCAACAGAGCTAACTATGTCATAATGTGATAAGCGAAACCCAGGTCGTCGGTGACAAAGCATGTGAAATCGTACAAAGATTCAACGATTCAAATTTGATATTGAAATTTTATCAAGCACCTTCAGCCGATATCATAAATTAACATATAATGTTTTTCTGATAAGAAATGGCACTTTAAAGTGATCATGTAATCAAATTTGTATACATTCAATCGGCAACCTTCGTATTTCATTTATAAGTATTTCATTAAAGTTGTCACATGAACAACACTGTATATACATGTTTTAAATAAAATACTATTTTCCTATAGTTATCAAAGTGGCAACCCACAAACACCCGCTGTGGAGCTACATTCTCTGAATACGGTTTATATCACATTATTACAAAATAGTTTTATTATCAATGTCAATCTATTTTTATAATTTTTTTAACGACAACAGTTTGAGTGGCCACTACAAACTGTTGGCTGCTGGTCTATTAAATACGTTTATAATCTTTATTGATAATACTGATGCTTTATCTATACGTAATCAAATCTATCAAATGTTTATTATAAATTGTTATTTTATACAAATTAAATTATCTATGAAGTTGAATTAACTGCAATATTGCCACTCCATATTTGGTATTACACGCGAACGCTAGTTAGTTAGGAAATAATCAATTAATAATGAAATATAATAACAAGATCTTACGAAAACCTTTGGTATTTAAGGATTTAATTATAAACGATTGTATTGTTTATAATTTGCTAATGCCGATAATTATTAACGACTTTTCAACACGCTCGTTAAATTTGAAGAGCGTTACTAGTCGAAGATTTTTCATATTTGATATTTCAAATTAATATTTTAATCTATTAATTGAATTGAAATTTACTCGGTAAAACTCCATTATGACACGTAGAAAAAACAGCAATTCTAACGAGGGCGTAAGCCGAAATATTTATCAACTATAATACATACCTAATAAAATTTTTAGAACTGAAATACATTGCTATTTTTCCATCGTGTTTATATTTAAGTCACTTTTAAAGTTTCTGTTATCATTGGTGACTCATTATAACGGTGACGCATAATATTTTAAGTAAAAAAAAAAAACATTTTTTTCACTATGAAAAAATAGTACTGTACTATGTTTAGCTCTACAAAATTTATCGCTAACCTTCATCAGAACTACGTTGAAGGCGTAAGTCGAAATAGCTATCAACTACAATATACATATATGATAAATTTTGTAGAGCTAAAAAATACATTGCTATTTTTTCATCGTGTTATAATAGAGTTTTATCAAGTAAATGCCAATTCAACTAACACATTTTTAGTACTATTTTCATAATGTATTTTATGATCACGGCCGGTTTCACTCATCGCGAGCATTATCAACTCATAAAATACAAATGTAAATGTAAGATTAGGTTTTAGGTTGAAAAATTAGAATTCATATTAATATATCTACGGATTTCTTCAAAAATTGGTTTAAAATCATTTCCAATTTAAAATTGAGTTTCATTTTGTTAATGGATATCATTTTATTTTTGTAGACTTTTCACCGTTTGTAATAGATGCCCTCTAGACAAATTTTAGTCCTTAGAACCTTATAAGTAAGCCATTGCTATTTGGATGATTTTTTGACCGGTAGCATTTGTTATACTTGATTTTACTACACTGGTAGATGATATATTAATTGCGAAACGTCTCTTATTTTTGAAAACCATTTTAAAAATCGTGAATAAGAATAAATTATTTTTTGAAAAAATGTCTTTATTGCAGATTAAAAAATTAAGAAACAAATAACTTATAGCAGGATGTCACACAACCAATGAAAAGGTCGACAGTTTTCTCTTTTTAAATATTTTATTTAATTATTATTTTCTGCCATAGTGTTTTTAAAAGTAAACAACGATCATTAAAATGTCAGTATGCACGCACACGAAAACGTTATTCTTGGAATTCAAAATTCTTTTTCCAATATAACTGATATCCCGCAAGCATAAATAACGCTATTTTTTCCGCTTTAATGAATGACATATAGAAGACACTTTTATCAAACTAACAAAAACCGCGAGAATTTCTTACTACGTGCGATTAGTCCGGATTTATGAATGGGTATCCGCAACTTAGTAGTTGTGTAAATTTATGAATGGGTTACCAAACGAGAGGTGGGGCACCCACACCAGCGGTCCGCGATCTGATACCGGGGCTTGCATTTGAATGAAATTACAAAATCATCAATTTCAACACATCATCTTCGTGGGCAGAAGTGCCCTTGAAGTGACAGGTGAAATCCAGCTGACGCCAACCATTCAAATAAAAAATATTGTGGATTAAATTCTTACATTGCTGAATGAATTGCATGTAATTTGAATTACATTTAAAAACCTAAAATAAATGCGTGGTCATACATGAAATCCGAAAAAAAATACTTACATGATGTTTTTATAATCAAGCCAACAAAATATTTTTTTGTGATAATGCGATGTCAAGTCACTTTTGATAAAATCTCTTAGAGAGAAATACAATAGTTTTTATCTAGTAATAAGAAGACGAACCAAATACACTAATTTTCGAAGCAATTAAAAATATCTAGTTATTGTAAAGCTTAAAATTTTAATTACTCTCTAAGAATTTATGATATTGACTGAAGGTGCTTGATGGAATTTCAATATCAAATTTGAATTTTAACAATTTTGTACGATTCCACAGGACTGACAGTTCAGTCAGTTCTGTTGCATCCGTGTGATAGTATGCCTGAGGATGCCGAAAGGCGGAACCCAGGACGTTACTGACAAAACTATTTACTCACTTTTTATACACACAAAATCTAAATTCTTTATTTTGTAGTTAAAAAAAAGGAAAATTGCATGTACGTTAAATATATAGTTGACTACTCGTAATCTTTCTGGTTTAATAATAATCATATTTTAAATCACAACTTTTATTTATATAACTGTAACTATATTCATCATAAAACCTTAATAGATGTTAGATTCTCGTCAATCGAGTGAAGTAATCGAGAACATGAATTGTGTGTTTTCCTAAAGTATAGAACCAGTCTGCCAAGAGCACCAATAATGTTCAGCAGTATTGCTTCGGATATCGACATATTACATGTGGACGAAAGTGAGTTCAGGCGAATACTATTGTTTAATGTGTTAAGGAATATTTTTCATGAGATTGCTTGGTTGACTTTCTTGCTTAAACTATTTTTTGTTATATTGTTTATTTCCTTAATTTCCAACATTAACTTGTAATTTTCAAATTTTGTAACGTATATATATATATAAATGTGTATAAATTAATATTATTTATTAATTTTATAACGTTGAACATACGTTTAAAACCCCGAAAATTTTATTCAATTGAAAATAATATGCTAAAATGGTTTCACGTCTCTGGCAAAGTAAGTTCTTATCAATCTATCATTCACTCACAGTAGTAGAAAAACTAACCATTAATAACGTAAATATTTTCGTTCAGAGATGAATGTAAAAATAACGTGACGTCATGTGAATGACTTTGCAGTTGAATGGCGTAATTTCCTACTGGAAACGAAAGAAATTATCCGAATTTGCGGTTAAAATCATTGAATGTTTTGGATTCTTTCTTGAGATTATTGATAAGTAATTTCTTAGTAAATCCCATTTTTAACCACAGAAAAAACACGATATAATGTTTATAAATCGTGTGGAGTAAAGCATGATATATTCACATTGCAATGTTGATGATAAACGTCGTTTTTGTGTTTTACATTTTTTCATTGCGTTTTATACCAAAGATGTGCACGTTATTTGATAATAAAATTTTCCCATTCATCATTCTTGCATACGAATGGTTTCTTTACTACTATTAATCGACTTTGAATATATTTTATTTTTATTGAAGATTAGAACCATTTTATTTATACAGCCATTATCATTATATTTCACAGTTAAGATGTTAACTGTCACTTCTTGATGGAAAGGCATGATATTTTAAATAATAAAAACACAAAACGGTAAAAAAATAGCAATGTGTTTTAGTGCTACATTTTTTTATAAGATATATTAATTATCACAAAAAATTCTTCACGAACAAACTAATATTTGTCGGTCGCCGCTCCTCAAGACATTGCAACGGGTTTTTCTGTAATAAGCCATCCCCATCCAATTAACAATTTTATTGCAATATGTAAGCGTATTGATATAGCCGCCCTTTTAATTTCATTTACAATTTTAAAAAATGCAGTTTTATTGCTAGCAGGAAATAAGCTAGGTCGTTAAAACAGGAGAGAAGATGTATTGTGTACCGTTTCTACACAGCTATATATATATAGATAAGCAAATGTTCGTTTACGCTCTTGGTAGATGACGTGTGTGACACGCGGTCACAAATGCCAACGTCACAGCTGCCCACGCCAACACCGCCCTCTCCGAATAGAGACTTATTCGAGCTTAACACCTCAGACGAAACGTCTTCATCCAGGCCAAAAGAGGCAAGAGAAGGCGAAATTCTCAATCGTCGAACTCGGGCACGGATGACAAAATTGCGTACCCACCAATCAGAAAGCGGAAAGACGACACGCAATCTGAACCCCGGCAACTAACACGATTAAACAGGCAAATAAAATCCCGCCAATCATGCTGCACGACAAGACTGCCGCTTTCACCATTATGCGGGATATTAAACTAGCGGGAATAGTGGTACACGCGGCAACAAACAGACAGGACTCCATCAAACTGGAGTTCAGCAACACCGGGGACTATCGAGGAGCGGTTAAGTTCCTCGAATTAAGGAAGCTCCCTTTCCACTCCTATCTCCTGCCTGAGGAGAAAACATACAAATGCGTTCTCCGAGGCATTCCCGAAGCAATAACCGACTAGCAGGTCAAGGAGGAATTGGTAGATCTGGGCTTCCCAGTTCAAAACGCGCAGCGGATGCGCAAGGGTAGCTCCAGGTCATCTCTACCCCTCGTCCTGGTAGATGTGGAGAAGACAACAAGGGGAAAGACGCAAACCGTGGATGCCACGCCCCTCCAAAATGCCTTCGCTGCGGCCAAGGTCACACTGCCACCGACTGCACCCACAAACGGGAGGAATGACCTGCGACCTGCGCCAATTGCGGCGGACCGCATCCGGCCAACTACAAGGGTTGCCCCAGAAACCCAGCCTCCAAGAAAGGCTACATTCAAAGCCCGCGCCTAGCCCCTGCCTCCTTGGAAAGTGGCAGAAGCCCCAGTCGCCCCAGCAGCCCCTCAACCGACCCCCCGCCGCCCAGACATCATAACAGCCCCCCCCCCCCGACCCCCTGCCCAGCCGACAACAGACGTCAGCCCTTGCAGACTCAGACTCAGCAGCAATCCTACGCCAAGGTTACCGCCAAACGCCCCCGGAACCGGAACGCGAAACCCAGACAGGTGAGCTACCCCGCCCAGACTCCCATACACTTCTCTTATCCCCACACAAGCCCTTACTCACCGCACGAACTAGCCGTGATGGCAGAGAGGGACAGACTAAAATCTGCACTGGCCAAATGCCAAGCAACCCTCCGCGAAACCGCCGCGGTCCTTCAGACAACCTCAGCCAGTTACAATGTCTAGACAACCGATAAAACCCACATCCTTCCAGTTAGCTTTTTGGAACGCAAACCTAAAGCTAACTGTTGACAGACTTAAGATTGTACAGTTCCTTTCAAGTCACGGCGTTGACATATTTCTTGTCAGCGAAACGAACTTGAAACCCGCGAACCGATTTAACATACCGAACTACCTGACATACCGCGATGACAGGTTGAACGGTAAAGGCGGCGGCACCGCCATTTTTGTTAAAAAAAACCTCGACCATTGCTCATATCCCGCGACAACCAGTTCCTCTATATCGCAAATAGAGTCGACTGCGATCGTACTTCATACAAAAAATTCGGGTAAAATTAAAATCATCTCCGTCTACTGCGCACACAAGCACAAACTGACGGAAGCAGACTTAACAACTCTGATTGATCCCGCAATCACCGCGACCGTTTTCACGGGTGATTTTAACGCCAAACACTCTGCTTGGAACAGCAGATTGACAAACGCGCGAGGTAAATTAATTTATAAATTCGCGACAGACACTTTCTCGACCATAGCAGCTCCCTCCGAGCCCACCATATATCACGCGGCCACCGGGTCCGCGGATATTATAGACTTTTCCATATTGAAAGGCGCTTATCACACACCCCGCGTCACTGTGATAAACGAACTCAATTCGGATCAAAGGCCGGTCCGCATGTACATGGCGGACCCAATTGATCCTCTGGCACAAATTCCGACAAAGCCCAAGACCCGGACGTCCTGGGAAGACTTCGAGACACACATCGAAGACAATTTCCAGGTCCCAGATAACATCTCGGACCCGGCTTCCATCGACACAGCCATAGATAACTTCACGGATGCAATACAATCCGCGAAAGAAGCTGCGTCTTCACCCGTCACCGCGGACGGACACAGACCAGACCTACCCATTCGGATTAAGAACCTGATTAAGGATAAAAACAGAGCCAATAAAGAATGGCGCAATCACGCGAACCCGGTTGCGAGAACGCTTTAAAACCGTCTCACAGCCGAGGTCAAGAGGGCGCTGAAAGATCATCGGAAAGAGTTTTTCGACGCCTATCTCAAAGATCTCGCAAAAGGGGATCAACCGTACTGGCTACTTAGCAAGTTGCTCAGACGTGACCCCAACCCGTCGCGCCCGCTTCACGGGCCGAACGGTCCCGTATACACGATGGAAGACAAAGCGGAGCTCTTCGCAGACTCCCTCGCAAAACAGTTCTCCCCACACGCGATCGATCCGTCCGATCACGCGCTCAGCGAGCGCGTGAAACTGATCGAATCGAAATATGACAAAATGTGGACTGACACTCCACCTTCCCCACTAACGACCGCACCTATCGACCCCGCAACCACGGCAGAGATAGAGAGTCGCATCAATCGACTTATAAAAAACGCCCCAGGCGTCGACGAGATCGGTCCAAAAGCGCTCGAACACCTTCCCGAGAAGGGAGTAGAGACGCTCACGCGTATCGTCAACGCGTGCCTGGGGGCTCAATACTTTCCAAAGTCCTGGAAAATCGTGAATGCCATCCTCCTTCCCGAAGCGGGAAAGGATCATGAACTCCCCGAAAGCTACAGACCAATCAGTTTGCTCCCGTCAATGGGCAAACTGCTAGAACACGTCATAAAATCGAGACTTGAGGAGACCGCTCTGGAGTAAAAACTCATCCCGGATGAGCAACACGGTTTCAGAGCGCACCACTCCACCAACCATCAACTGCTCCGAGTAGTTGATTTCTGCAAAGACGGTTTTTGCAGAAATCAATTCACGACGGAACTATTCCTCGACATAGAGAAGGCCTTCGATAAGGTATGGAAGGAAGGACTCGTGCTAAAATTGGCAGAAGTCGGACTTGACTTTCCGATGCTAAAATTACTAATCTCCTACCTCTCAGACAGAAAATTCTACGTCAAATTGAATGGCGTATACTCCACCCCTCGCCCCCCTGCGGCACGCCGGCGTGCCGCAGGGGGGCGCGTTATCTCTATTAATGTACAATCTCTACACACACGACATACCCATCCCATGCGCAACAACGCAGACTATCGTCGCGCAATACGCCGACGATACAGCAATATTATCCCGGTCAGCTAATAAATAGATCCGCAGTGCTCGTCAAAAAGCGAGCAACAACGTAGCCGCCTGGTGTCGCGATTGGAGGATAAAAATCCACCCAGACAAAAGTACGGCGGTAAATTTCAACCGGAGAAATAACCGCCATTGTCTTAAAATTATAAAGATAAAACTGCTTGGTACCGAGATCGAGTGGGAGAAGTCGGTCAAATACTTGGGACTCACGCTTGACCATAAGCTGAACTTCAAAAAGCATACCGATGCAAAAATACGCCAGGTCTCCCAAATCACGGGTCGGTTATATCAGATGATAGGCAAAAGGAGCACACTTGCCTTAAAAAGCAAACTGCTCCTTTACACCGCGATATCCAGACCGATCATGACCTACGCGTGCCCAATATGAGGACACGTAGGAAAAGTTCGCACGGATAAATTGCAAATTGCGCAAAACAAGATATTGCGTACAATCGTGGACGCCCCGTGGTACGTCAGCGCTTCTACATTACACCGCGATCTTAAGATAGAGTCAATTCATGACCACGTCCAGCGACTGTGAAAATCACACGAATCCAACGATCAAATCATGCATAGAAGCGTTCGACATTGACGCCCCTTCCGATTACACAAGACCTCGTCATGTCTTAAAACTGAAACCTACCTAGATCCTCTCCCTCCCACAACACAGATCATCACCCTCGCCCATACTCACCTGTCTGGTGTCCGTCTACGGTTCCGGGCAGCAGGAAGAGAAAGCAGTACCCTCTGGACCACAATACTTCGCCGCCGAGACCGTCGTTTTCCTTCATTGTTATATTTTTATTTTCTTTTGGATTGTATAGAATCACTGTATATTTTATGTATTTTGGTTTATATAGAATCCATGTTTTTGTTTTTTTTTGTTACCTGGTGTCACAAGTGACATGCAACCTGCGAGTCACTTGCCCTAAAAGAGATCAAAAAAAATAAGAGGATCCACCAAAAAAAATTACTAAGCACTAAACACCAGCGACAAAAGGGAAAGAAGGGCGTTAAACGCGCCCTTTGTCCCCATTGTAGTGTCATAAGATACAGTACAGTTCGTTTACGCATAGTTCTGACGTCTAGCGTGAGCCAAAATAGCTATCAACTATATCTTATCAAAAAATTGTAGAACTTAAATACATTGCTATTTTTTCACCGTGCTAAAATGAAGTTCTTCTGAGTGAATGCCATTTCAATCAATAAATAAAAACACATTTTTTAGTACTTATTTCACATTGTATTTTTTCATCAGAACTGGTTTCTTTCATCGCGAGCATTATTAACTGATAGGATACAATTTACAAGTTAGTCTATTTATACAAAAAATTTGAGTCAAAGGTGGCAGGACTACAAAACCATAGGTTCAAGAGCTTACCAGTTTATTTGTTAACTTTTTTAGATCATTTAGATATATTTTATGTGGTTACCTGTTAACTATGCTCTTAAATCTTTGGCATTCTGTTTGTAATACTCAGTAACAGTGCCGTGCAGTGGAAACGAACGACTTCGACCACTTTTTCGATTAAACCATTTCAAAGAGTTAAGGAACATGTAAGATAATTCAATAGTAAAAAAACCGATTCACAATTTGCTAATCACGTTATAAAACAATCACATAACATAAATTCAAACTCAGCGCCTAAGTGTTTGCATCTTTGTAATAAGGGTCGCACGATGACGGCTTTGGAACAGCTGAAAATCAAAAGACATCAACTATCACAAAGGATTCTTAACGAACAAACTAATATATTGCCTTCTCCATTACCTCACCCTCTCCCCGGGGGGGGGGTCTGATTTGCTTCCGTAATATACCATTTTCATGCCACATGTAAACTTATTGACATAGCAGCCTTTTTAGTTTCATTTACAATTTTTTGTAAAAAAATAGTTTTATTGCGAGCAAGCAACAAGCAAGGTCGTTAAAACAGGAGAGAAGATATATTGTGTACCTTTTCTACACAGCTATATATAGATAAGCTAATGTTCGTTTAAGCATAGTTCTGAAGATAAAGTGAGACGTGAGCCGAAATAGCTACCAACCATATTTTTAAAAAATAATTTTGTAGAACTATAATACTTTGCTATTTTTTTCACCGTGTTATAATGAAGTTCTACCAAGTGAATGCCAATTCAATCAATAAATCTCAAAAAGTTATTTTAATATTCCAATGCAAAACGTGCTATTCCATATTTGCTAATATATTGGCTTCAGTGCTGTCTCTGACAGTCATTATTAAGTTCCTTGGTGCCGCATTGTCGTACCAATTATAATTATTGAAAATACGAACAAACATACACGCGAAAAATTGTTCGAAATTGTTCGAATTGAAAAATGTTCAATATTTTTCCATTGTGAATCCTTTAAATTTGGTATATTCAATCAAATATATATTTCAATCGTTTTATAAATAACATGTGCCTTTAAAAAAATACGATCGTTCTTGCATCACGACTCAATTGATAAGAAGATGTCATTCATTGTAAATGTGCTAAAATTCTGAGAATCTGATACTTTGTGATATTTTCATGTTTATCACAATATTTTTTACTCGTAACGGAAGCCTGTTTAACTACCCATGCGAGATAATATTCTCTGTGGTTTGAATAATCAATTTTAAAGTATTGTGGCAATTTGAAACTAATTATTAATTAAGTTAACCAAACAAAATTTTATCTAATAGATATTTTAAATGTAATCTTGAGTAATTAATTCAGCAATTAATATGATTTAAAAATACAATATTTACTTTCACGTAGCTACCGCCGAGTCCACGATGCGTAAATATGTTTACAATAAGCTATCCTAACAAAGCCATGTGTATTTTTTAAAGTTATTCATTAAAATTGTTGATTTATATTCAATATATATATATATAACTAAAATGTATTACTGTATTGCTTTTGCAGGGTTAATTCAATAAAATATTAAGAGTTAGTAAGTATCATCTTCATCATCAGCCGGGGTCGATCCACTGCTGGATGAAGGCCTCCCGCTGTTTTTTTTCCAGGGGGGTTGTTTGGACATAGCAACACCACGCTGCCCAGGCGGGTTAGTGTTCGGTTTTCTGTCTGGATTTTCCTTCCCATAGCCAAGAGAACACGGCACGCGGTGTTCCCGAGCGGTCACCCATCCAAGCACTATCCGCGTCCAATGCTGCTTAACTTCGGAGATCGCACTTTCAACGTGGTATGGTCGTTGGCAAGTAAGTATATCAACCGTTAATGGTCAAACAATATCTCCTTGAGAAAATAAAAAAACAATATTTTTGTATATTTAATACTGTGCATAGCACCGGAACAAAAAAACAATTTATTTAATTAGTTGCATTAATCGATATATGATATCGAGCTTTAAATAATTTTGATATTTTAAATAATACAAAGACATTTTTTACAACGTATTTACAAAATATGTTTTTGATCAGGACCGGTTTCGCTCAATCAAACGGATTGTCATACGAGTTGATAATGCTTGCGATGAACGCAACCGGTACTGATCAAAAAATATAATGTGGAAATAAGTACTAAAAATGTGTTTTTATTATTTTAAATATCATGCCTTTTTATCAAGAAGTGACAGTTAGCACCTTAAAATGGATTTTTTTTATATTGAAATGATTTAATATTTCTAGTGTTGTTTATTTTACGCGTGTTGAATGCATAGACGCACATTTGACGGTATGCATCGCACAGACGGTCGTCTGACTGTGTGTGTAGGGAGCCAAGCGATCGTGCAATTCGGGGATTTGCGACGGATTTTTCAAGCCAACGCGTAATTCTAAGTAGTGTAATTGGGGGTTTCACTGTATACTAATTGTATTAGACGCATCAGTTGGATTTTAAGGCACATATTGAGATAAAAGTAATATCACTTATGGGTTTATGAAATAAGTCATTGATAAGACAATAAACATTTAGCTTATCCGCAAACGATTAGCATATTTCGTCGTAAAGCCGCGATATCCGATTCAATAAAACATAAACACTTCACGCAAACAACACACTATGCAAAATATGGCATCATCAATGCTAATAAGCTATAAACCAACCTTAATTGAACACAGGAAATATGATAGATCTTCATGTCATGTATTAAATATTGTGAAACACAATTAGACAAAACTTTATGTTCATGAGGAATAAAATCGAATTATTTTAGATAATAAAAACATATTTTTTTAACTAGTTAATTTAACAAATTTGGTTGTCACTTTCAATGTTTTAACTTTCACTCTTGAGGGAAATGCATGATATTTAAAAAAAAAAACATTTTTTTAGTACTCATTTCCACAGTGCATGTTACAATCGGGACCAATATCTCTCGTAGCGAGCATAATCAACTGATTAGATACAAATTACAAATAAGTCTATTTATACAACATTTTATGTTAGTAAATGAAACTGGTCCTGGTCATAAAATATAATGTGGAAAAAGCACAAAAAAATGTGTTTTTATTATTTATAATTTCATACCTCTTCTTCAAGAAGTGACAATTAACATCGTAAAAATGATATTCGAATTAGTTCTCTCGATGAATAGAACAGAGAATCAAAACAAATATTTTGCACGTTTAAGGTGTTACCTGTCACTTCTTGGTGGATATGTGTAGCATTTAAATAATAAAAACTCACCGTTTACTGTTATTTTCACAGTTTTATTCTCGAAGACCAGAATCGGTTTCGCTTAGATAATAATTTGAAATCAAAACTGAATTCAAATTAAATTGAAAAAATATATACATTTATTGGTTAATAAATAATAATGACTTGCTCATTGATAAGAATAACAAATTGGAAAATCTTTCTGTCCTTAAAAATTTTAAATTTTGAAAGTATTATAAAGTTTTACGTATAAATTTTTGAAACAAATATTTTGCATTCTCGGCTCAGACAATGCTTCAAAGTGCAACTATTATCATTTATATTTAATATGAACACAAACACTTTTTGATTAAAAAGAATTATGTTTAAATAAATAAAACATATTTTTTATCAGTTTTTCAATATTTTGTATGTAATGCTCAGAATCAGTTTCAGCATATGTTATAAAAGTCTTAATTTAGCTTTTTATGTAAATTTGAGCTTTTGTTATTTCATAATATGCAAAACAATTGATCCAAAAAAATAGTCACATTGCAGTGTATTTTTTTTAATTATTGCCTAGAATATCACTTAGCATCCCAGGAACAACTGCAAATGATTTTTTAACTAACAATTATTTGTGGTGATAATATTAAAGCACTCGGGCTGAATGAATATATTGGTAAAATAATAAATAGCATTTCAGCATTTACAGTAAACTCATTGGAGTTTTTTAAAGGTCTTGTTATCTTCGATATCACAATAAATATACATAAATATTTGTTTTGAGTATACTTCTGGTATCTATAACGCAGTACAAACAGTAGTTCGCATGCCTTGAAACGACAATTCGCCAAAAAATATGAACATTAAGCACACGCTTTCTCTCTATACAGCAGATAAACTTCTCGGTCACGCGTAGTAATGTAAACCTGAGTATTGTAGTTCGTCTCAAGGATATTGTGAAAATTAGTGTATTTTAAGGGTTCATTTACAAAAATGTTATAAAAACATTCACTTTAACCCATTAAATGCCACGCGCACCACAACCTCGTTCATGGCAGGCCGGGCGTAGAAAATGATCGCGTATATGCGCTGTTTTTTAACACCCTAGCTATATTCGACTGTTTTAAATAATCTTATATTTTAAATACACATCTCTTAGAATCACGGTCAAATGTTAAGACGCTATTTGATTAACTGATCAGTTGATAATGCTCGCAATGATCAAAACCGGTCCTGATTTTACAAATTATAAAATTGTGGAAATAGTACTTAACATTGTGTCAACCAAATATTTGAATCAAATTTATTTGAAAGTCATAAAATAAATAATCAACAGCAAATGTGCTATGAAATAATTAGTTTATTTTCAACAAAAATAAATAATAAAATACGATATTCAATAACTAATTAACACAACATAAAAATTTTAAAATCAATTCACATAATACAACATAAAGAAATATCATTCTAACAATAAACCAGTTTTTATCAGCGAAAAAAAAACATTATTCAATTATCAAATTTAACAAAAGTCTTTTAACGACTTGGTTAATTGACCTGACAATAGAATACAAAAAAAAAACAATAAAAACTGCCTTCTGTATAAAGTATGTATACGATAGATTTTATCTTTTAATTATAGATATTCTTTGGCTTAGCTATTTTTTTGTTACATTTTTTAAATGTCAAAATATATAATATATTATTAACGACCGTTGTGGTCAAGTGATTATGCTCTAAGGCTTTCGTCACAATGCGGTTCCGCGGTCTAGGGATCCACCGGCAGATTAAAATGTGTTTGTTTATTTATAATATACCATCATTATATAAATTTTTAGAATATTTTTAGACGTTCTAGAAGAATAATACAATATTTTCAATATATCAGCACTTAATATAAACTGTCACTTTTTCACGTGGTGAGAAGTATTTTTTTTCTAATACTACGATAATGAATGGAGTTTTGATACTTAATTTTATTGATTGATCAGTACCGGTTTCATTGCCATATAAAAATATATTTAGTTTACTATAAAAATGAAATTTTACAATTGCCAGCTGTATATTATAAAACAATTGGCTTAAGAACAAAGACAATAATCAACAGAAAAATAAAAAATATTATTGACATCTGACAAAAAGATAACTTCTAACTATTTCTCGAAAAAAAAACTATATTAAAAGTCAATTGACTTTTTACATGTTTTTGTGTAATGATCGCGCCTAGTTTCGCTCATTACGAGCATATTAATTGTCTAAAACTACTTCTAGACAAAATTCATTGAGCTCCCCTCAAAACTATTTACTGATGGACAAGTTTAAAGCACTGCAATCTATTTTGATATAAGTGAGCGCATTAATTTTTTTAGCACCTACAAACAGTATTCACAGGGGTTTATCTGTTTTTTTTTTACAATAATGAATTTTGGAAACACAATCATTAATTCAATATTTTTTAATTATAATGCAAGCTGGTTTGGGATATAAAGTCGGTTTGAATAATGCACTCACCTCAAAAATAATTTTAGCAATCAATTTTCTAACAAAACCCTCCGTTAAATAATTTCAATAAATACATATATGTCTAGTTGTTATTAATCAAAAAAGTTTTTATTTTAATTCTTGACATAAAGATTTTATACTATTGCTAGTCAATATACTGCAATTAAAAGAAATAAAAACAATAATTGTATCGTATTGTTTCTTAACCTACTGAATTCGATACGATCATTTTCGAGATACAATGAAAAAATCTTTTATTTTTCATTCTTTTGATAAATATTCTACATTATTGCTAGTCAATATACTTCAATTTAAAAAAAACGATAATTGTATTGTATTGTTTCTTAACCTTCTGAATTGAATACGATTATTCAAGAGACATATTTTATATAAATACTTAAAAAGAAACGATAAATGTCAATCACAAATTTTGGAAACTGGACAAAAAGACTAGTTATCATGGCAGTTTATGTTTCGTAAACAATAAATATCCATTTGCTGTTTTATGTTCGCGATTTAGCTCTGTCTTTTCATCACTTTTAATTTATTATCTTAAGCTGGACCCGGATGCTGCTTTTTAGTTAATAAAAGTTTTTTATTTAAAATTGCTTCCGCGTCAACATTGTTGTAATAAATTATACCTAATGTATTGAACAACATAAAATTAGGTTATGATTAAAAGATATAATAATTTTTTTCGTCAAATTTTTAATGCAACGTCTTGCATAATAATTAGCTGTATCTATATTGATCAATCTGGCCTTGATTTTAAGGTTATGATATCTCTGCCATCATCAACAAAACAATTTCATTAGTTATGAGTTTGCAATAAAGAACAATACACAGAAAAAAGCTCGTGGTACTTTTTTGCGAACATCTTATGTATTTACAATACTTTTCGCAAATGAAATATTTATATTCATAAAGCTTTTACAGACATAGAACGTACTGTTTTTATTTGAAAGAGCTGGAAAAAAGCATTTAATTTGAATAAATATTATACTCGAATATAACTTATGATATCGACTGAAGGTGCTTGATGGAATTTCAATATCAAATTTGAATTGTTACAATTTTGTACGATTCCACATGTTTTGTCACTAGCGACCTGGGTTTCGCCTTTCAGTATCTTCAGGCATTCCATCACACGGATACAACAGAACTGAGACAATTCTGTTGCATCAGTTATCAGTCAATTTTCCTGTAATTAATATATGTGTATATAGTCGATGCTAACTGTTTATTGTACGTCAGTTCTGTTGCATCCATGTGAACGAAGGATCTAAGTCTGTACAACGTGTTGTGACTCCAAAAAAATATTCATTTAACACAATTTGGCAAACTTATCTTATTGAGTGTTTGTTTGAGCATCATCTCTTGATAACACGCCCTTGATATAATTGAACTGAATTTACCCTTCGATGCAGACATTTAAAAATACTGCATAGGTTTTTCAATTTAAGAAATGCTTCTGTTATTTATAATACGATAAGTGTTGCCATATATAAATTGATAGAATGCTTTATCACTTTTAATTTACTATCGGTCACTTCTTTCTGGGAAAAGTATTATTTTAAAAAAGAATGCAAAATAAAACAAAGGTATTTATAGCGTTTAACTGCTTTCTATCTATAAAAAATAGTATTTTTTTAATGTATAATATTATCGAACCCAAAATTATCGATGCTATAATTCTGCATATTCATGCATTTAAGTTTGCACACAAATTTGAATTCACTCTCAGTAATCAAATTCCAGCAAAAACTTTATCAAAGTAACTTCATTGAACACTCACAGCCGATATTTTGTTTGAAATATATTAATTAATTATTTTCTGGTTCTATAAATAATTTATGTATAATTAGTCTTCATAAACTTTAACATACGTCTTGTGAATCTTTTTCTAAGTTTATTTAGTTTGTTGCAAATTGAGAAAACGTAACATTATTTACATTGAAAATATTTTCTTTGATAAAAATGGCGAGTGGTATTTAAAAATGCTTACTTCAACAACATATGCATCAAAATTTCTCTCAAATATGAATCAAAACTGCATAATACAACGCATACTCAAACCCTAAGATGCTTTGCGTTTGATATTGTTCACAATATCATAAATCTACTTCTTATTATTTGCATCCCATTTCAATGAAGACGCGTGTGATAAATCACCGATATAAGCCTGTATTACAACGCAAGTAAATACTCCCGACCCTCGAAGCGTAGATACACTATACGATACACGCTAGATAAAGTTCAGCGAGGTCGTTTATCAATCCATTA
The DNA here is from genome assembly GCA_028555115.1 of Himalopsyche japonica. Lineage (NCBI taxonomy): Eukaryota > Metazoa > Arthropoda > Insecta > Trichoptera > Rhyacophilidae > Himalopsyche > Himalopsyche japonica. Next base: position 6,735 of record JAHFWJ010000490.1, on the reverse strand, counting down.
TGCTGCAGCAGTATCCTTGTGCTCCAACGGCGATCCTCGGATCGGCAGACCAGTTTGTTTTGCAAGACCACAGTTATCTTAACATGTCATCTATTCGTGTAATAGATTCAAAGTATCGCAAAGATCTTGCGACGCACAATTCGGAATCAAGTGGGGTAACATTTTTTTTTTTTGAATTTTTTATCAGTTATATAATATATCTTATAAATATTTCAGATTTAAGCTATTACGACTTTGTACGATTCCACATGTTTTGGCACTAACGACCCGAGTTTCGCCTTTTGGCATCTTCTCATCCCATCACACAGTGTGATGGAATGCCTGAAGATGCCGAAAGGCGAAACCCGGGTCTTTAGTGACAAAATATGTGGAATCGTGCAAAGTTGTAACATTTCAAATTTGATATTGAAATTCCATCAAGCACCCTCAGTCGATATCGTAAAATATTTTAGAACTAAAATACATTGCTTTTTCTACTGTGTTACAATGGAGCTCTACCAAATAAATGCCAATTCAATCAATAAAGTGATAGTTTATACATGATTTTTCGCAAGTTAGATTTTATTAAGAAAAATCCGTTTCCACCTATTTCGGAATATGGGTGAATTTTGATTTTAAATTTAATAAATTCTTTATATAAAAAAAGCTCGGTTGGAATTGCTCAACAATTTTACGCTGAACGTTATATTTTTGTATTAACTTTTCAAAATAAAACTTTTTATATACTATGCATTTAAATTTTATTGTTTATTAGAATAATAAAATAGCTTACCACTTATTTTCTCTAATATTGCAATAATCAATGAATTATTGCAACATAAGAAAGTGTTTTTAAATTCGTCTCGTACATATATTGATATACCATATACCTGATTTACAGTAATTTTGGGTGCACACGTGTATTAGAACACTTGAAGATGCCAAAAGGCGAACCCCGGGTCGTAAGTGACAAACTATAAATGTACTCAAAAGTTTTGAAGTGTCATCGTTTTTTTTTATACCAACTGAATTTTCTCACCTTGTGTGTGTTTGTTGTATTTTTTGCATTGTTGACAGAACATAATCGCTGCAGAGCTGAGCAATCTACTCGAAGTAACTCTGTGTGAGTTGATGTATAATATATGAAAATATACTTTTCCACGTAATAAACTCATATATAAATTGTAATGTTGACCGTCGCTTGTTGGTGGAAAGGAATGATATTTAACTTCCCAATTAGCGAAACCACTTCTTATCATAAAAAAGTTAAAAAAAATATTTTTATTGTTTGAAGTATATTTATATACGCATATGCACATGTGTCTAGATCAGTGGTTCTTAACCTTGTTGGAGGTACTGACCCCCACCAGTTTTATATGCACATTCACCGAACCCTTCTTAATTGCAAGCGGAACGTGTCATCACGAATCATATCAGTGGGGTGTGTGTCTTGACCTCCGCCGAACCCCTGAGACTGACTCACCGAACCCCTGGGGTTCAATCGAACCCAGGTTAAGAACCACTGGTTTAGATCCTTTTGGACCTAAAAAAATATGTACGATAGTGAATATTTTTTATGTAACATTAATAAAGTACGCGAATGGTGATAAATCAAGAGAATTGAAAATGACAGAAACTTGGCGATACAGAATTACATTGACAATGTTATTTTGATAATTATATGATATTAATAATCCTACAAATAAATGAAATTGTATGGTTTTCCTATTTGGAGACATATCATAATAGGCTCAGGTTTCTTATTAGCACTTAAATTAATTAATATATTGTAATGTGATCTTACGTTTATAATCTCGTAAAAAAATTATGACCAGTTCATAATCATTATATAATTAGTTCTGGACTGTGAATAGGACTCGTTTCACTTTGAGAGCACTATTAACTCATTAAGGCTATTTTTACAAAAATTAGAATTGTTGAAACTTCGTCCGATTTCAAATGTTTTTTCACTCACAACCGGGTTTTCGCTTTATGGCATATTTAGATATTCTATCACATGGATTCAATAGATAAGTATACAAAATTCGCGATAAGAAACACCTGTCTTTAAATAATATGCAAGGAATTTTAATTATTAAAACTACGTATGATTCTACATTTTTTTTTCATTAACGACCCGGATTTTTCCTTTTGACATCTTCAGGCATTCTATCACAGGTATTCAAAAGAGCTGACTAACGTGGCATCCGTTCAGATTGTCTGAAAATGACGAAAAGCGAAACCCGGATCGTTAGTGACAAAACATGTGGAGTCGTACAAATTTTTATTAATTTAAATTTGATATCGAAATTCCATCAAGCACCTTCAGTCGATATCAAAAATTATTTTTTTATTTAGTTTTGGAAATCGTTGTAATATATATCATATAGTTTTTTTTATTCAAAAAGCTTAGTAAACGCCAATAGTTTTGAATTATTTTTTTACGTAATCTAGGTAAGGATAACTTTTGTATTTGTTTTGCCCAGCGGGGAACGGGCTAAATATTATTTCTCAATCACCGTTTTCTGATTAATGGGAAATGATAAATAGGTTTTATGCACGATAATCTTTCTGCGATGAGAATTTTATTACAATACGCACTGTATTATCGAAGTGTTACATGGAAATTCCAAATTGAATAAAAACATGTAACCACAATAATATGTTTTTGTATAAAATGGTTTCGCAAGTCATCATCATTTAATTTTATTTCCCTAGTAGTTGTGTTTTCTTGTATAATTATTATATTTCTGAATAAATATTTATTTTTTTAACAGTGACGTTATAAGTAAGGTAAACAAACAATTCACATACCAAAGAAACCGCGAAAAACGAATGCAAGTGCTTACAAACAATCGATGATACGGCGTACCGTGTTAAAAAAAATCGGAGGGCGTCGCGAAAGCAAGTGGTAACACACGCGTGCCGCCGTCTGTCAGTGCTATTTTTTTGCCCCTTGTAAGTTAGTACGGTTTTAAACCAGCGTTACTGGGTGGTATAAATCATTGCTCCGAAACCTTTTGTTTTCAACGGCACACCGATATTTTTTTGAAAATTTCGTGTATCACCACTATCCAATATTTATAAAAAAAAAAAAACAAAAGATTCACCGTCGAAGCATTTAAATTTATTTGGTAATATTTTTTTTCTTACACAATAAAAATAAAGTGTATACTATTTATGTAAATATCATATACAATCCCGATAAAGAAATAATTGTTTTTACTTCCCTGTGATTATATTTTCACAAAACATTTTTTATTATTTTGTTGACGAATTAATTGTATTCTTCTGTCAAAAAAAAAATACCGCGTCACATCTTTGGAATATTTTGATTATTTATATTATACCGTTTTCGCTCGACACAAACATTATCAACTGATGAAAATGCTCGCTCACCAGTAGATAATCTTAGTGATGAGCGAAACCGGTCCTGATCATAAGATATATTTTTAAAATAATTATATTTTATTGCGTAAATATCATGCCTTTCCATCAAAAAATGATAATGCACATTTTACAATCTGTTTTTGGAAATGAATGTATATATATCCTTGATCAAAAAAGCTTATTTTTTGCAGCTTTGTTATCGTATACGTACTTTTTGGTGTGATGTTAAATTATTTGATGACAAATTATTTTTTAATATATAATTCATTATATTGCAAAAGTTGTGTATTTTTTGTGCAGTTGTTTATGATAAGGCCGCATCCATATTTCACAAATAATTTAATATTAATAAAATTTGAGCTACATATTGTAGCAAGTCAGGAAATATTTTATTCGATTTATGTATTTTTTAAATCTTAATTTACTGTTATTCAAAAATGTCAGAATTTATAAAAAAAGATAATTTTCGAAATACAAAATGGTTTTTTTTTTATTATAACTGTATTGTGTAATGCGAAGTGGGAGCCGTGAAAAACTCGCGACACCGGCCAATTTTTCGATTGAACAACAATGTTAGAACAAGAAAAAATAAATCGTACTCGTTTCAGTCTCAATATAGTTAACAAAGTAGATTCAATTCAGAATTCAATATTAAAAATGAATTTTGCGATACACTGAAATTTTTTTAAATTGTTTTGTTTTTATTTATTCTTCTAACATGACTAATATTAAAAATTTATTTGACTGAAAATTTAGCGCACATAAATAGGAAAAGTATTAAAAAAACGTGATAAAATTATTCATTTCTAATTGAAATCGTTTTTTTTTTTAACGATTCCACAGCCCTGATATAATATCAATATATACCCAGTCCTTTTTTTATGCGATTTTTTTTTACGTGAATTCGATTATACGCGATTTATTTGGACAACACCGATACATTTTTTTACGCGCTAAATTCGTTTTTACGTAATTTTTTCCCCAAAATTGTTTTAAAGAAGACATTTATACATGATGCTAGACATGTAAGTTTCATTATTTTTTAAATAAAAAAATATGTGTATTTTTAAAACTTAATTTTGTAAAGCATTCCATTTTTTTAAATACACATATTATGCGAATTTATGTTTTAGGGTGTGTAAGGAAATATAATACATTGCGTGAAATCATTTTTTTACGTACCTTTTTCTGGAACGAATGTATCGCGTAAAAAAAGGACTGGGTGTATTTAAGATACATTTTTTTAGAGAGCTGCAGCAGATCGCTTCCTTCGCGTAGGAGTGTAGTTCCAAAAATTGTATCTTCAATTAATGCGCGTGCCGCTTGGCGCAATAAAAAAATAAACCGTTTGATGTCACCGCAATGGAAGCTCTGGGAAGCTTTGAAACGAGCTTATTACCAAATCGAAATCAGACTTGTGTGTAAACAGCTTTTTTTCTTAAAGTAAATCTAATTAGGCTTTTTAATTATTTCGTTGTAATTATTGTCAGCGAGTCTATAAAGAGAGTACAAAAAGTTATCCAGATTACAAAACACAGTGAGTCATTGAGACCCCTTCCTGAGCACGTTTACACATTGCGGATCATACAATAATTTAAGATTTTCACAATATTTTTTTTCAAGAATTATTTCATCAACATATGGAAGCGGTAGCATGACGTTTACATCTATATTATACGACATGTTCAGCTTTTTTATCTCACAGATGAAATAGATAGGTATACAAAATGCATAAAAATTAGGCAGTTCTGATTCATCCAATATAATATCAGAAGATTCCAAAAGGTGAAACCCAGATCGTTAGTGACAAACATTTTAAATTTCAAATTTTTATAATCATTAGACTTTTACAGCAATAGCACGAAATGTGGAGATATAGTTAAATATTATATTTATTCAAATTTAATGTGTTTTTACCAGCTCTACAAAAGTGTAGAATGCCTTTCTACTAAGAATATTTGACAGTTAACACGTTAAAAGTAATTAATTACTGTGTCATACTGTTTTACATCGTAAAAAGATCATTTTCAGTGTAAATTTTGTATTGTAGGATATTGTAATAGATTTATTTATGCTGCAATATTTTTTATACTAAACACGTTTGAAAAGGAAAACATAGCTAATTTTCACCTTACTGTGTTTTTTACACGTTAGCCCTAAGCCAAGTAAAGCTAAGATTATTTATGTTTGAAAATAGTATGGATTTGAAAGTTTTATCCAAAAAGCTTCCGATTTTTCATGTGTTGATTTTCGCTGAACCATGTATGGCATTTCTATAAGGTAACGCATCTTTTGACCCGTATCAAACACGTGGGTAGTGCAGGTGAACGTTTACAGACACACACAAACAATAATAACAAGGTAGGGTCGTTATTCAATACATCCCACGTGTGAGATTGGCTGCCGAGAGCGCGTGCGCAAAATAAAGGTAAATAAAGAAATCATGGATAACCAACAACTTTATCCCTTCGACTAAATGAACATATAGTTTTATTATTTTGGTGTCATTGAATTTGGGATGTATATTATAGACAACAAACTCTGCCTAAATCACATCAGCCCTGAATCTCTGAAAATAAATAGACACACTATCAGCCTCCCAGAAGAAAACCTTAACAAAACAGTAAAATATTCTTAATAAGAAGATTAAAAATTTACAAATTCAATGACATTACTAGTTTAGTATAATATACGTCATACACCTACTCTTAGCGCCTTTATTATAAAGTATAAATTAGTCAATTACTTGCTAATGAAAATAAAACTTAGTCGAATAATTATCAATGTGATTTGATTATCTAAGATATACTGTATGATATTTAGTTTACTCTGAGATTCCATTGGTAGAGCTTTCAAGAGAGAGTTCAACATCCGATAAGAAGGCTTCTTCATCTGAAATACAAATCGTAAATCATAGACAACTTAGATCTAAGACTACATTTAAAAAAATATCATTACATTTAATCTAATGTGATTTTTTAATATTTGCGAATGTATCATATAAAATATTTTCCTATCATAAAGAGGCTTATTTGTTGCCACCTTATTTGTAACACCCTTTTCACGTGGAGTATTTCATATCGTGACATATTAGTATTTTTCTCTATTTTCTTTTTTTAAGTTTAACTAGACGGTTCGATTGAACCAGAAACCTTTTAGAATTCAAAAATAATTTTCTCGACATATGAAGGCTTTATCTTTTCAAATTGGAAGAGGCTACCAATTCAGTATAGCCGATGAAACTCAGAGATTTTTCTAAACATTCTATCACTTAAGTAATGTTACAGCGTTCTGAACAATAATTCTACACGCAAAATTTATAACAATAAAAAAATTAACACTGGATTAAAAACATAATCATATTTA
>JAHFWJ010000049.1:0-132068 GCA_028555115.1 Himalopsyche japonica | reverse complement strand
TCGCCTTCCAGCATCTTCTTGCATTCCATCACACATACGCATCATAGCCGTCAGTTCGAAAATTTACGAAGCTTCAAAACATTTCATATTGCAATTTAATTTGTAAGACTGTACAATTCCACATGTTTAGTGGGTTTCGCCTTTCGGCATCTTCATGCATTCCATCACACATACGCAACATAACCGTCAGTTCGACAAGTTACAAAGTTTCAAAACATTTCATATCGCAATTTAATTGTTGAGACTGTAAAATTCCACATATTTTGTGGGTTTCGCCTTTCGGCATCTTCATGCATTCCATCACACATACGCATCATAGCCGTCAGTTCGACAAGGTACAAAGTTTCAAAACATTTCATATCGCAATTTAATTGTTAAGACTGTACAATTCCACATATTTTGTGGGTTTCGCCTTTCGGCATCTTCATGCATTCCATCACACATACGCATCATAGCAGTCAGTTCGAAAACTTACAAAGTTTCAAAACATTTCATATCGCAATTTAATTGTTAAGACTGTACAATTCCACATATTTTGTGGGTTTCGCCTTCCAGCATCTTCTTGCATTCCATCACACATACGCATCATAGCAGTCAGTTCGACAAGTTACAAAGTTTCAAAACATTTCATATCGTAATTTAATTGTTAAGACTGTACAATTCCACATGTTTTGTGGGTTTCGCCTTTCGGCATCTTCATGCATTCTATCACACATACGCATCATAGCAGTCAGTTCGAAAATTTACAAAGCTTCAAAAAATTTCATATTGCAATTTAATTTGTAAGACTGTACAATTCCACATGTTTAGTGGGTTTCGACTTTCGGCATCTTCATGCATTCCATCACACATACGCAACATAACCGTCAGTTCGACAAGTTACAAAGTTTCAAAACATTTCATATCGCAATTTAATTGTTAAGACTGTACAATTCCACATATTTTGTGGGTTTCGCCTTTCGGCATCTTCATGCATTCCATCACACATACGCATCATAGCCGTCAGTTCGAAAACTTACAAAGCTTCAAAACATTTCATATTGCAATTTAATTTGTAAGACTTTACAATTCCACATATTTTGTGGGTTTCGCCTTTCGGCATCTTCATGCATTCCATCACACATACGCATCATAGCAGTCAGTTCGAAAATTTACAAAGCTTCAAAACATTTCATATTGCAAATTAAATTTTTAAAACTGTACAATTCCACATGTTTTGTGGGTTTCTTCTTTCGGCATCTTCATGCATTCCATCACACTTACGCATCATAGCCGTCAGTTCGAAAACTAACAAAGCTTCAAAACATTTCATATTGCAATTTAATTTGTAAGACTGTACAATTCCACATATTTTGTGGGTTTCGCCTTTCGGCATCTTCATGCATTCCATCAAGCATACGCAACATAGCCGTCAGTTCGAAAATTTACAAAGCTTCAAAACATTTCATATTGCAATTTAATTTTTAAGACTGTACAATTCCACATGTTTTGTGGGTTTCTTCTTTCGGCATCTTCATGCATTCCATCACACATACGCATCATAGCAGTCAGTTCGAAAACTTACAAAGCTTCAAAACATTTCATATTGCAATTTTATTTGTAACACTGTACAATTCCACATGTTTAGTGGGTTTCGACTTTCGGCATCTTCATGCATTCCATCACACATACGCAACATAACCGTCAGTTCGACAAGTTACAAAGTTTCAAAACATTTCATATCGCAATTTAATTGTTAAGACTGTACAATTCCACATGTTTAGTGGGTTTCGACTTTCGGCATCTTCATGCATTCCATCACACATACGCAACATAACCGTCAGTTCGACAAGTTACAAAGTTTCAAAACATTTCATATCGCAATTTAATTGTTAAGACTGTACAATTCCACATATTTTATGGGTTTCGCCTTTCGGCATCTTCATGCATTCCATCACACATACGCATCATAGCAGTCAGTTCGAAAATTTACAAAGCTTCAAAACATTTCATATTGCAATTTAATTTGTAAGACTGTACAATTTCACATGTTTTGTGGGTTTCGCCTTTCGGCATCTTCATGCATTCCATCACACATACGCAACATAACCGTCAGTTCGACAAGTTACAAAGTTTCAAAACATTTCATATCGTAATTTAATTGTTAAGACTGTACAATTCCACATGTTTTGTGGGTTTCGCCTTTCGGCATCTTCATGCATTCTATCACACATACGCATCATAGCAGTCAGTTCGAAAATTTACAAAGCTTCAAAAAATTTCATATTGCAATTTAATTTGTAAGACTGTACAATTCCACATGTTTAGTGGGTTTCGACTTTCGGCATCTTCATGCATTCCATCACACATACGCAACATAACCGTCAGTTCGACAAGTTACAAAGTTTCAAAACATTTCATATCGCAATTTAATTGTTAAGACTGTACAATTCCACATATTTTGTGGGTTTCGCCTTTCGGCATCTTCATGCATTCCATCACACATACGCATCATAGCCGTCAGTTCGAAAACTTACAAAGCTTCAAAACATTTCATATTGCAATTTAATTTGTAAGACTTTACAATTCCACATATTTTGTGGGTTTCGCCTTTCGGCATCTTCATGCATTCCATCACACATACGCATCATAGCAGTCAGTTCGAAAATTTACAAAGCTTCAAAACATTTCATATTGCAAATTAAATTTTTAAAACTGTACAATTCCACATGTTTTGTGGGTTTCTTCTTTCGGCATCTTCATGCATTCCATCACACTTACGCATCATAGCCGTCAGTTCGAAAACTAACAAAGCTTCAAAACATTTCATATTGCAATTTAATTTGTAAGACTGTACAATTCCACATATTTTGTGGGTTTCGCCTTTCGGCATCTTCATGCATTCCATCAAGCATACGCAACATAACCGTCAGTTCGAAAATTTACAAAGCTTCAAAACATTTCATATTGCAATTTAATTTTTAAGACTGTACAATTCCACATGTTTTGTGGGTTTCTTCTTTCGGCATCTTCATGCATTCCATCACACATACGCATCATAGCCGTCAGTTCGAAAACTTACAAAGCTTCAAAACATTTCATATTGCAATTTAATTTGTAAGACTGTACAATTCCACATGTTTAGTGGGTTTCGACTTTCGGCATCTTCATGCATTCCATCACACATACGCAACATAACCGTCAGTTCGAAAATTTACAAAGCTTCAAAACATTTCATATTGCAATTTAATTTGTAAGACTGTACAATTCCACATGTTTTGTGGGTTTCGCCTTTCGGCATCTTCATGCATTCCATCACACATACGCAACATAACCGTCAGTTCGACAAGTTACAAAGTTTCAAAACATTTCATATCGTAATTTAATTGTTAAGACTGTACAATTCCACATGTTTTGTGGGTTTCGCCTTTCGGCATCTTCATGCATTCCATCACACATACGCAACATAGCCGTCAGTTCGACAATTTACAAAGTTTCAAAACATTTCATATCGCAATTTAATTGTTAAGACTGTACAATTCCACATATTTTGTGGGTTTCGCCTTTCGGTATCTTCATGCATTCTATCACACATACGCAATATAGCAGTCAGTTCGAAAATTTACAAAGCTTCAAAACATTTTATATTGAATTTGAATTCCTTAAACTTAATTTTTCATTTTGATGGCATTCGAGTGCAAATGGTTATAACGAGTATGTGTTGTTAACTGTGGCTCGTAGTAGATTTGTATTATTTTTAAATAATGAAAAACACAATCGACTGAAGGCGCTTGATGGTGTTCAAATATCAAATTTTAACTTTCGAAAGTTTGTACGATTCCACATGTTTTGTCACTAATGACCCTGGTTTCGCCTCTCGGCATCTTCAGGCATTCATCCATCCCAACAGAATCGACGCATAAGTTACTTTTTGATATTGCATTACAATAGTGGTTCTCAACCAGTGGTGCGGGATAAGCCTCTAACAAAACAAGAGCTATTTGAATTTTCAACAGCATCGACCAATTGCTTCTTTTGAATTGTTACGACTTTGTACGATTCCGCATGTTTTTTCACTAACGACCCGGGTTTCGCCTTTCGGCATCTTCAGGAATTCTATCACACGAATGCAACATAACTGATGTCAGTTAGAATCGTAGAAGCATCCGTGCGATAAAATGCCTGAAGATGCCGAAAGGCAAAACCCGGGTCGTTAGTGAAAAAACATGCGGAATCGTACAAAGTTGTAACGTTTCAAATTTGATATTGATATACCATAAACGACTTTCATTCGATATTGAGATTGATCCATTGCAGGGCTCGACAGGAAATAGGTTAATATATTTTAACCCCTTGTTTACGGCATGCACAAATTTGACCGTTTCGGAAACCTTCTGTTGTGGTGGTATGTTTTTCGGTACGTTCAACATTACATATTAACAACACGTATTTAGCGTGTAGCAAATAGGTGTCACCAAAATACAAAAATATTATCGATTGTCCGACCAGGCTTAATTATCAACAAGGACATATTTCCTTAACAAACATACCCGTAATCTATTGGCCAACAATAAGTTATTTACCAGTCTGTGTCCGAGATAGAAACCAGCTTCTTCTGTCGCAGCAATTGGCATATTCGTGAGGGAAACGTGAAATCTGGAAACGAAGGAACAAAATCAAATGTATGGTTTACAATGTGCCATAATGTTTTACGTGAACTTTGAAAGAAGTGACTGTCAATAGATGATATTTTAAACACTAAAAACACATTTTAAGTACTCATTTCTACAATATAGTTAACGATCGGGACCGGTTTCGCTCATTGCGATATCCGTTTAGAAAATGCGACGGAATGTGAACAAAATTAATTGATTCTTTGGGGGTTCTTACAGTTTATTGATTTAATTGGCATTTACTTGGTAGAATTCCATATCACACGGTGAAAAAATAGCAATGTATTTTAGTTCTACAAAAGATATAGTTGATAGCTATTTCGGCTCATCGCCATCGTCAGAACTATGATTGAACGAACATTTGATTATCCATATATAGCTACGAATAGAAAAGGGACACAATACATCTCCTCTCCTGTTTTAACGGCCTAGCTTATTTCTTGCCAGCAATAAAAGTAAAAATTTTGAAAAAATTGTAAATCTATTTTATTTATCTATTTACTTATTTATTTATTTATTTATTACAACTATACGGTACAAAACTTACAATTATCAATTCCATGCTTTTGCACCGTAACATATTAACATATTTAAATATAAGAATATAAAAATTCAAAAAATACACTATAAAACAATCAATAAGGATTGCAAAAAAAGAAATTCAAACAAGTAAGCTCATGAAATGTCTGCTTTAACTGAAAAAATAGCATTCGTCTGAGCTCACTTTCGTCCACATGAAATATGTCAACATCCGAAGCAATACTGTTGAACATTGTTAATGCTCTTACCATTGGCAGACTGGTTCTACACTTTGGAAGAAAAAACAAATTATGTGCACGATTTCTTAAAAAACTATGCGGAACATACAAATTGACATTATTAAGGATGGCAGAATTCTCATTTAGGCCTCGAATTAGTCGAAAGAAATATGTGGCTAGATATATATCTCTTCGATTTTTCAAACTATTAAAAGTGAGCATACCTAAAAGAAAGTCAGTTGGATAAAGCCACGGATAGTATCCGCATGCCCTCAAGTAAAGAAGTCTCAAAATTTTCTTCTGAACCTTTTCCACCATAAGGGCATATTTTGAATCTCCTGGGGCCCAAACAATAGACCTACTCTCAAGCCTACTTCGCACTAAGGTATTGTACAAGAATATTAAAATTTTAACACCTGAAAAGGCTCTCGTAGTACGTAGGATAAAGCCCAACATTTGCAATGCTTTGTTGCAGGTAGTCCTAATGTGACTATTGAAGGTTAATTTAACTTCGAATTATACTCCTAGATCCTTTACTGATGAAATTCGCGAGAGAGTTCGGCCACTCATTGAATAGCGGAAAAAAACACTTGCGACCGTCTAGTAAACGATAAAAGATTGCATTTCTCTATATTAAAATCGAGTTTATTACTCCTTCCCCATTCTACTATATTGACTATATAAGACTGGAGACAATCATCAATTGCGGCATTTTGTAAAAACAGTTTCAAATCATCAGCAAATAATAAGAATTTAGCATTTTTTATGACGTTTACTATGTCATTTACAAACATAGTAAACAGCAATGGGCCCAAGTTCGAACCTTGTGGAACACCAGAATACGCGCAGAACGGTTTGGATTCAAAGAGCCCATACGATACGTATTGTTTTCGGTTCCCAAAATAACTTCCAAACAATCTAACAAAGCTATCTGACAAACCTATCATTTGAAGTTTTTCCAAACGTATGTCATGATTGACTCTGTCAAATGCCTTCGAAAAATCATTGTAGGAACAGTCAACTTGTAGGCCTTTGTCCAATGCCGTCGACACGTAACTCGTGAACACCATCAAGTTTCTATCGGTTGATCTTCAAAATCTTTTCTTTTATCCCTTCAAAAAAGGTGTTGGTACCCTGTCGGGTATTTAAATGAAACTAAAAAGGCGGCTATATCAATAAGCTTACATATTGCACGTAAATAGTTTATTAGAGAAAATAAACAGACCCCTGTAATGGATTGAGCAGTGGTGACCGACATATATTAGTTTGTTCGTTAAGAATTTTTCGTGATAGTTGATATCATCATGCAACTTTTATTACAAAGATGTAAACACGTACAGATTTCCGATTTCATCATACATGCGTCCATTAAAATGGATTACAACGCCATCTAGTATGCACGAAATGACGCTAATAAAAAAAACGTCAACTGATTATGCACGCTATAATATTTTGAATATAGTACACCTGCCAACGTTTAACTCGGAAAATTCTGTATGTATATGCTTGTTTGCGATCATTTGATAACGCTCGCGATGAGCGAAACCAGCCCCGATTGTAATATATATTGTGTGAATAAGTTATTAAAAAATGTGTTTTTATTATTTAAAATATCACGCCTTTCCATCGAGAAGTGACAGTTGACACTTAAAATTGTTGATTTAATTTACCTGTCTCTCACAATTGTAATCTTGAACCTGGCCTTAAGGTGTGGCTCGTCAAAACACGGGAATGCCGACCGGGCGTGTGTGAGTCCGAAATTAGTTGCTGCCAATTGTCTGGAATGAGCAAGATTGTGCGATTTTTTGCTTTTTAAATAGAATGTATATCGGGTTAACAAAATTTTACTGTTGTCCATTTCATACAAATGCTATTCGAAAGTTTATTGCATTTATATATTGACTCCCAGTTCTGATTATAATACACTGTCGAACTGAACTGTACAGTGAAATTTCAGTTTGACGTTTTTCAACGGACCCTTAAAAAAATGAAAAATGCGGGAACGAGGAATGCGGGAAAACTTTAAATAATAACATAAAGTCCCCCTGTCTTTAACTTCCAAAAATTGGTAAACATGAAAGGGTTTTGTTAAAGTTATATTAATTAAATATTATTTATTGAAATAATCGAATAATATTGATTGAATTGGTATTCACGTGGTAGAAATCCATTATAACACGGTGAAAAAAATAGCAATGTATTTTAGTTCTACAAAATTATTTAAAAAAATATAGTTGATAGCTATTTCGGCTCACGCCATCGTCAGAACTATGCTTAAACTAACATTTGCTTATCTATATATAGCTGTGCAGAAAAGGCATAATAACTTCGACCAAAAACAGTTTTATTATTAAAAGTCAGTTGTATTCAATCAATTTTTAAACTGAAATAATTTCACAAATTCATTTGTAAAAATCATTTTTTTTTAAAATATCAATATTTACTATAGAACTGTTGGTGGCCGCAGCAAAATCCTCTGGTGAAACGTGTTGTGAGAGAACGGTCAGTTGGGGCTATACTATACATGTAAAATTCACTAGTCTTACTTCTTATCGCCGTCTCCGTTGATATAGTCTGCGATGAAAAATCCCCTGGCTTTGTTCAGGAGTTTAGTGTTGTAGCGGAGACTCAGAGTGTAGTTCCCACGTTTTCTGAACTTATCCTGTAAACATTTTGAAACGGCATTTACGAGGTTAAAACACGGTAAAAAATAGCAATGTATTTTAGTTCCATAATTTTTTTAAATGTATATATTTGATAGCTATTTCGGCTTACTCCATCATCAGAACTATATTTAAACGATCATTTGCTTATCTATATATATATATAGCTGAGTAGAGAGAGTACACAATACATCTTCTCTCCTGTTTTAACGACATAGCTTATTTCCTGCTAGCAATAAAACTAAATGTAAGCGAAACTAAATTGGCGGCAATTTCAATATGCTTACATATTGCATGGAGACGGTTAGTAGTTGAAAATTAACATTGTGAAAAAATAGCAATGTATTTTAGTTCTACAAAATTTTTTATAAGATATATTTGATAGCTATTTCGGTTCACGCCATTGTCAGAACTTAGCTCTGTATATATAGGTGGTTTTTTTAAGAGATGGCGTGAGCCGAAATAGCTATCAACTATATTTGTTAAAAATAATTTTGTAGAACTAAAATACATTGCTATTTTTTCACCGTGTTCCAGGTATAGAACTTTGAAACGTAATAAAACAAAGATGATTTTTTTGAATAGACATTAAATTTACTTTATTCCAAAGATAATCTTTTGGCATTTTAATTTAAATATGATTTCTGGCATATGACCGCCACGGCTAGCTCGGACGTAGTCTGATCTGGAGGTCCAATCTTCGATGACTTTTTCAGACATTTGTGGCCGAATATCGGCAATAACGTGGTGAATGTTGTCCAAAACGTGAAACTATTCGGTTACCAAACGTTTCCTTCAATAAATCAATTGAGGTACGTCTTGTTGAAACCGCAGCTCTTGCACGTCACGGTTGTTCAATTGATCGAAAAAGTCAGTAATCATGGCTCTATAGCGGTCAACGTTGACTGTAACGTTCAATGATTCCACCAGCCCATAAAGCACACCAAACAGTAAGTTTTTCTGGATGTAACTGTGTCTCAACATACACTTGAGGATTATCATCACTCCAAATACGGCAGTTTTGTATATTGACGTATCCATTCAACCAAAAGTGAGCTTCATCGCTAAACAAAATTCGCTTATGACAATCGGGATCAACGGCAATCTTGTTTTGGGCAATTTGGAAGCTTTGTTCAGGCGTCAGTCTATTCATGTTAAAATGCCAAACCAAACCATAACCATAAATCGCTTGACAACTGACAAGATGGCCGCCAGTTAAAAAATTATTGTCAACTTAAGGATCTATACCTCTAAAAAAATACCTTGTATAGTAAATGAAAATGTGTGTCACATTAGAAATGTGACCGGATGAAAACTATTGTGTAATATGGCACCTTGATTTCCAAGTATATTTGATCTGCAGGTTTGTATTCCAGAAACTTGACTAGTTTCATGGCGTGACCTTTTGGACCGGTCACCATCTTGTCGGTGATGTTCAGGTCCCTTGCATTAAACACTATGAAGTTGGTTTCCTTTTCAATGTGGAATTCGATAATCACTTCGCCTGGAAAATAAAAATGATTTTTTTTTAGTTTTAAGGTGTTAACTGTCACTTCTTGATGGAAAGGCGTGATATTTTAAATAATAAAAACGCATTTTTGAGTACTCATTTCCACAGTATATTTTTTAATCAGGACCGGTTTCGCTCATCGCGAGCATTATCAACTGATGGAAAGTTACTTATGAATTAACGTTTTATGCGAAAACGTCTGGCCGCAATAGAATTAAGGATCTCGGTCTACTGAAAGTGCGTGATGAAATTTCAATTATCAAATTTTAATTGTTAAAACTTTGTACAATTCCACAAGTTTTATCACTGACTGTGCCGTTTTATTATTTTTAATGCATCCGTGTGATAGATTGCCTGAAGATGCCGAAAGGCGAAATTTAAATCGTTAGTAACAAAACATTTGGAATCATACAAAGTTTCAAAGAAAAATTGAAATTTGAAAGAGTTATTTATATAAATTGCATAATGGAGCTGCGACTGGCTTGCAAGGTGACTGAATAGTTTTTACTTTGGCTTTTGTAAATGAGTCGTCAGCGGAAACATCAATTATCAGATTTTTTATAGTTTTTTTTTCCGCTGAGCAAATACGCAAGTCTTTATAGGTGGATGAAAAAACATCGAAAAAGTGAATAAACCAGAGTTACCCAAACAGTGCGCCGTGGCTGTCCTATTGTGGTACCGTGATAATATTCATTTACAAAATAATACTAACATTATTGATTGAATTGGCATTCACTTGGAAGAACTCCATTATAACACTGTGAAAAAAATAGCAATGTATTTTAGTTCTACAAAATTATTTTTAAAAATATAGTTGATAGCTATTTTGGCTCACGCCATCGTCAGAACTAGTTCTGACGATCGACGGCGTGACGATCAACTACTTATATTTAAAAAAAATTGTTGAAGTAAAATACATTGTTATTTTTTTCACTGTGTCATTAACATTAAACTCAATCATTTCTGTTGCATTCGTGTAATAGAATGCCTGAAGATGCCGAAAGATGAAACCCTGGTCGTTAGCGAAAAAACATGTGCAACCGTACAAAGTTGTAACAATTCAAATTTGATATGGAAATTCCATCAAGCACCTCCAGTCTTTATTATTTCTTCATGAGAAGTTAGGTTACCAATGTCTTGACTCGAGTTTTGCCGCAAAAAATTCTGAATTCTAAAAACATTGGAAGCCCCGTGGTAATCGGGTTCATCATTACATTATACCTTTGACTTCATGCGTGGTGAGGTTAGGGTGTAGCCACAGGGTATATCGCAACGGTTCGGCTGTGGTCGGTAGCCTTTGTCCTGGCCACGGGTAAGCCGTACCGCTCGTAGAA
The DNA here is from genome assembly GCA_028555115.1 of Himalopsyche japonica. Taxonomy (NCBI): domain Eukaryota; kingdom Metazoa; phylum Arthropoda; class Insecta; order Trichoptera; family Rhyacophilidae; genus Himalopsyche; species Himalopsyche japonica. Next base: position 121,151 of record JAHFWJ010000049.1, on the reverse strand, counting down.
AGTCGTGGCGCCGGAACCGGGATAGTTCCCCGAGGACCTCCCCTGTGAGCGCCGGGAGGAGGCGACCCCGCACAACCACATTCTGGAATACAAGCGTAACAATTAATCACTTGGTCAATTACAGAGCGCTGTTAATGACACGTGTACAATTGAGATTGAGTACACGGTACTTGTGTTATGCGTTATCGCTTTTAAATGGATCGTAAAAGAATTTGAACCAGTTACATTTACAGCTAAAGGAATCATCGAATTGAGAAGAAAATTAGGTAATCATTTTGTATATACAAAATGACTCAAATGTCAAACGTGATATTAATCAATGCTCTGCTTAATATGACGAGGTCCATAAAGAACTAACGATAAATTCGAAGCAAATGTTAATAACGGATTTTATTAGCGAATCTCCTCGAGGTGTAAATAATTGCGAGTGATGAAAGTGACTTTGAACCAGTCACAAAGAAGAGTCTTTTGGATTTCATTTTTTTGTTCCTCTGTATATGCTTTATGTGTATTTAATTAATAAAAGAATATGTATATTATATAAATACTTTTTAATAATTTTGTTTTATTTATGTATTTTAGAAAACAACCAAATTATGCGTTTTTGTGTACTTTTCGATTTGCCCGTTTTTCTCATGAAATTTTCATCTACCGTGTAAATTGAGGAATATGTGTATTAGCCTTCGTAAAGTAAAGATTAAAACTGTGGTTTTATGGTATCGTCGAGTGGGTACCTGCTTGTGGACCTGCATAGGCAATAATAAGTGCCGCAGTCAACATGGCGCCTAGAACTGCGCACGCCAAGAGGAGGGCCCTCCTCTGCGAGCAGACGGCCACCGCTCGGCCCCCGCTGACCACTCCGCCGTCGTTCGTGGAGCCCCCGTAAGCGGCTCGGTCCCTGGCGAGTCTAGAAGACTGCGAATCCGGTCCTGAGAAGAAGGACAATTGTTTTGCAATTTAACAGATATTCCCTACGTGAAAAATATGGCCACTCAATGAAGGTATGTACTTTTTTTTAATTTTTTAGATATCGACTAAGGTGCTTGATGGAATTTCAATATCAAATTCGAATTGTTACAACTTTGTACGATTCTATAAATTTTGTCGCTGACGACCCGGGTTTGATGTAAACCCTGTCAAGAATGACCATTAATAAGATCGTTAATGAAAATTATCCCGGTGTTAATTATTACTTGATTAATATTATTAAATTTGTTTTATCTGCCATTTACTGCTTGCCTTGGAGTAAGTGTTTTCCTGTAATTAATAACTTTGCTATATAGACGATGCTAACTGCTTATTTTGCGTCAGTTCTGTTGAAGATGTCGAAAGGCGAAACCAGGGTTGTTAGCGACAAAACGTGTGGAATCGTATAAATTTGTAACAATTCAAATTTGAAGGTAATTTACCTTGAATTTGGCTAGCAATGTCAAAAAAATTAACTGCAATTTGACCTTGAAAATTTGACGTTTTGTAAAAAAGAAAAAAAAGAAAAAATTTCCCGTAGGCGCGTACGATTACTATTCTACCAACAATACGGCTTTAAAGTAGTTTGCGTTGTTATGACGACGATACAACTGTGCATTTATATTAGTGGCTTCGCAAAATAGTTCAAAATGTCTGCACATATATTTATATGTGTGTGTATTTTTACCTGTAAGAAAGGCGACATCGTCAACGTCTTGGTCAGACATATTTCCAGTGTGGGATCGTCGCCAGCTATTGCCATCTTTGACCCCACCACCTAAATCATATAAAAAAACAACATTAGTTGGCAAAACACATAGACAATGACAATACGATTTAATGACATGTTGTCAATTATTATTTATTTATTTGATACATACAGTGTGAACTTTATTGCTTATGAAAATATATACAAAAATACATTCACAAATCCAAGATGTAAATGTATTAAAAAATTATATCAAAACCAGTGGCTCTCATTATGAGGGCATTCAACTAAATCGAGCGATTTCGATAACATAAAATTGCGGAAAAAGTACTAAACATTGTGTTCTGTAATGTAAATATAGGGTGAAATGTATAATTATTGACCACTTCAAATTTTAGCTGATAAAATAAGGTGTCAGCTACTCTTATCTCACGTTTGTCATCTATTATAGCACCGCCGTTCTCTTTTAAGTATGTCATTTTACAGAATATACTATTAAGGGACGTCAATGACTTCTTGGTTTTGAAGCCTATAGGTCTGAGAATTTGTGTGTCATTTCTAAAGTAATTATTATTAAATTGTCTTTTCAAATGCGGAAAAAATTCTTTATCTCAGCATATACAGTGGAACCTCTCATAACGAGATTAGTTCGATCTAAAATCTTACTCGTTAAGCGAAACAATTTTTTCCATATAAAAAAATGTAACAAATTTAACAACTCGTTATGTGATATATTGCGAGTTAGGGAGCACTTTTTTTAAAAAAAAATTTTGCTCGTTAAGCGAATTAATTGTTTCTAGAAGTGCTCGTAATAAGAGGTTGAGAATTAATTTACTTGGAAACTAATAACTAGTTAAAAAGTAGCCAATTACTGTATTGTTACTCTTTATCTAGAAAAATGCTAATAACCAAAGATTCAAAATAAATATCTGTCTAGAAACATTTATTTATTTTATAACTATAAAAGCACATACAAAAAAAAACTCACCCATAATTCTCTCGCCGTTTCTTAAGTCTTTTTTTATATAAATGAAGTTTTTATTATAACTTTAATATTCATTCAATTCACAAGCACCATTTTTTTCTATATATTATCTAAAATTGAACACTGTTGACAAAAAAATATTTTTAAGCCTTTTGACTGATAACGTAACGATTGTTTGGACTGCGTGTTGACGGTCAACACTTCAAACATAAGGGGATTGAATGGGTCAACACTTTATCCTGTGATAACAATGCGTGGGTTTGACAGACACCAAGAAAAATGTCTTTATTCCCGAATTAACAATTAAAAAAATTGTTAACGCCTCATTGTTCCTGATAATATGTGTAAGATTGTTTCAGCACATAAGAGAGCTGATTAAAAATATATGATAAATTTTGTAACGCTTAAAACTTCGATAAAGCCGATAAGTCAAGTATTATATTATTTCATTTAAATTATTAAATAAACTACTAAAAGATTTCTTATACTTTCATGTAGATAGATAGATTCATGTATAAAATAATTTAAAGACGATGGATGAGGTATTATCGAAAAAAACGGTAAGTTGTGACATCGTTTACTACCGACATTGTAAAGTTTTTAATTTTTGATAATTTTTACACCTTAACCTGTTATCTGCTGATCCATAGAAAGGTTATTTTGACACCAATTAAAAGGCAGTTTTAGTAGTATTGATTGCTAACCAAACTAATGGAGATCGTCAATAAAATCACCTATGTTTCATAACATATAATTAGTTTTTTTACACAAAATGCTTCCAATAGTTAAGACGCTAGCAGTCAGAGATTTAAATGACATCTATGAAACGATAAATTTGTTGTTTATTTATTTATTAACACGTTTTTTGTCCAAGCCCATTCTTCTTAATGTGCAGCATATGGCCTAATATTGACAAAGATTTTTTTCATTTTCTATATGTAATATTTTTGAAAACATTTATGAAACAATGAAGAAGGCAAGAGTAAATCGCTAAACATTATTCAATTTATGATATCTACTGAAGGTGCTTGATTGAATTACAATATCAAATTTGAATTGTTACAACTTTGTACGATCAGAGTTTCGTCAGTTCTGCTGCATCCGCGTGAGTGCCTGAAAATACCGAAAGGCGAAACTCGGGTCGTTAGTTACAAAATTCTATAATTTGAATTTTATTTTGAAACTCTGCTAATTTCTAAAATCTCTTGATTAGTTAATATTTTTAGAAATTTGATATTGAAATCCCACCAAGCACCTTCAGCCGATATCATAAATTATCAATATTTTTTACAAATGTTTCGTGGACCAATTGTTTTGTACACATGGTAATTATTTTCTTCACAGTTCCTTTAAACAAAAATAGCATTGAATAGATATATATTTCATCATGTATTTTATTTTAATTCAATACGACTTTTTTCGCCATGAGTTGGCATTTAAGTTTGCTCAAATCGTGTGCTATTCTGTAGGTTTTGTCGATAACGACCTTTGTTTTGATTTTCAGTATTTATTCAAGTTTTTAAATACACATTAAGTTCTGAGATACTCAACGGACACAGTAAATAAATTCATTTTTCGGTTATTAACTCAATAAACAGTAATTAGCAAAATTTATGTGTTAAGAACATGACACTATTAGCACGATAAAGTTATAATTATGTTAACATAATGATATTTATCATTTTGTTAACAGTTGATGTTCTGTTACATAAAATATCGTGTTTTTACAATTCCGATGTTTCTGTTGTTTTTTGACACAAAACACGTTGATTGTCACTGAAACGCGTGCGTTGATTTACGGTATTGATCGGTTTATCGGTTGTCTCGGATGGAATGACGGTATATCAGCGATTGTCCGGTTATTTTCGCGCATTTACGCGTTGTTTTACCAGAGGAAAGAATTCGAGGGCGCCCAGAGGAGGCCATTTTTCCAGAAACTGCGCGCGCACCGTGTTACGTACGATAGTCCGGAAAATATTTATCCGACATTGTTTGGGGAGGTGTACAGAATGCATCAAAAACAACGCGTACCACAAAATGTACGTTCAAACACAGTGTCGATGACGGCGTAAGCCGAAACAGCAGTAGAATCAAGAGTATACCTTATGAATTCTGTAGAACTATTATAAAATACGTTGTTATTTTTTCACCGTGCTATAATGGAGTTCTACCAAGTAAATGCCAATTCAACTATAATAAAAATGATTTGCATACTAATAGAAAAAAATTTAGATATCGACTGAAGGTTGTTGATGGAATTCCAGTATTATATTTGAATTGATACAGCTTTGTACAATTTCACATGTTTTGTCAATAACGTCGGTTCTGTTGCATCCGTGTGATAGAATGCCTGAAGATGCCGAAAGGCGAAACTAAGGGTCGTTAGTGACAAAACGTTTGGAATCGTACAAAGTTGGTGACAATTATAATTTGATACTGAAACTCCAGCAAGCACCTTCAGTCGATATCATAAATTGTTTCTATAAGTATGTAAATCATTTTGTTCGCTGAATTGGCATTTAATCGGTAGAACGCTTTTATAACACGGTGCAAAAATAGCCATGTATTTTATTTCTACAAAGTTTATAAGGGATCAGAACCATGTTTAAACGTACATTTACTTATTTATATACAGCGGTGTTAAAAAAGGTGCACAATATATCATCTCTTCTGTTCTAACATACTAGTTTTTTATTGTGATAGTAAATTGTTAAATGAGACATATTGATTTTATGTATATCTCGAAGGGAGAGTTAGTCTGTGTCTTAAGTGAGCGAATGAGCACTTAGTGGTGGTTCTGCTGAATTGGTTATTTAAATGATGGAACTCATGACTGGCACCTAATTTGTTCATATTTGGGTACCCTTGGTATTGGGTGTATCAATTTTGGCACATTGTGTATATTACGGGGACCTAAATAGGATTTAAGTGCTTGCACAAACAGGGCTATATTTTCGACTCATTCGTTTTTCCCCTCTTTCGTTTTCGTCTCGCTCTTGCGCGATAGCAGTCCCATATTCCTTCTCACTCGAAAAGCCTATTTCGCGTCCCTTTCATCCAATATATGGACTTCAAAGGGCCAGAAACGATTCCCACAAATCGACTCGAACATTTCGCAAAATGAAGGGATAATAAGCGGTTTTCGCTGTACATATTTGCGAAGCGGTTTTTCCCAGTCCGTTTTTTTTTATTATACAAGTCCAATTCGGGGAGCATTTTCTATTCAAACCGTGTCCGCCATCAATGTGGAGCATGTTCAGAAAGATTATAGAACACGTTATTCTGCACTCAAAAGAGCAATAACTCGTCTTTTTACACTAGCTTGCCCATATAGACCATAGGTTCCCAACCTTTTACGGGTGGCGTCCCCTTTTCATAAAATCCATGTGACCCGCGATCCCTCATACAATCCAAAAGCATAAAAAAAAAAATTGTTGACCATATAAGTTGGTGACCCCCAGGTTGGGAACCTAGAATATAGACAAATGAAAAAATAGCCGAATGACATTTTTTAGCCCAACCATAAAAAAAATCTGTAAAACACTAAAATATCATCCCTTTTATATAATTTTCACTTCACACGGGATATATGGCGCTAAAATCTAAGCGTTGGCGTTATTTTGGTCGAAAAATTGTACACTTACGATAGTTTTACTGTAATATATATAGACCGTACTTAAAAACTAACAAACTAACCTCAAAATATAGTCAAGCAACAACAATATTTTTTTTTATCAATGATATATAAATATATTTCAATATCAAATTTGAATTGTTACAACTGTGTACTATTCCACATGTTTTGTCACTGACGACCCGGGTTTGTTGTAAAACCCTGTCAAGAATGACTCTTAATAAGATAATTAATGAAAATTAACAAAGCATTAATTATTATTATTAGATTCGTTTTAGCTGCAATTTACTGCTTGCCTTGGGGTAAGCGTTTTCCTGTAATTAACAACTTTGGTATATACACGATGTTAACTGTTTATTTTATGTCACTTATGTTGCATCAGCGTGATGGAATGCCTGATGATGCCGAAAGGCGAAGCCCGGGTCGTTGGTGAACAAAACGTGTGGAATCGTACAAAGTTGTAACGATTCAAATTCGACATTTGAAATCGGGACAGGTTTCGATTATCGCGAGCGTTTCATTTCATCAATTGATAACACTCGATTATCAATATGAAATTTGGAAAATTAAATTAAAAAAATTTTGCGATGAAATTTATTCTACAATATTAACTAACATTTGGTAAATTTTATAATGTTGAGACCAGAACTAGTTTCGCTTAGTTGTGATGAGCGAAACCGAACTTGACCATAATAATATAAAATTGTAGGAATTATACAGTTTTTTTCAATTCTACGTGTTTTGTCAACCACGGCCCGGGTTTCGCCTTTCGGCATCTTCAGATGCAATAAAACCAACACCGACCATTGGAATAAGATCTGAATCTGTGATTATTTTTTGCACATACATACAGTTAATGAGTTTTTTATGAAAGCATTTTACAATAAATAATAATTAGCTACCAATAAAATGCAATTGGGTAATTTAAAACTTAGAGATACTTATACTATTTAAAAAAGGTTTAAGTTTCGGTGGGTCGTAAGTGACAAAACAAAATTTTAACAATTCAAATTTGATATTGACATTCTATCAAGCACTCGATATTGTAAATTATTATATATAAAAAAAAAATTTTTTTGAGTAGTATTAAAAAAATTAAAAACTTACAGCTGAAAAACGTAGAATCGGGGTTTTACTGTATATATCAAAAATTAATTTAAAAATGAAAATTTTTTAATGCTATTTTTTTTAGTTTTTTAACATATATTTAAAATTTATTAATATTAGCAAGCCGTTATGAACAAACGAATGGACATCAACTCACCCTTGGCGTTTCCGTTATGGTTGTTCTTGAATTTTCCCAGCGGTTCCATTTGTATGATCTCCAACAATTCTACGCCGGGTGAATTTTTGGCGCCAAACTGCGGCATCGTACCGACATCTATGCCGTTGTCTATGGCCATGACGCGTCCATTGCGCCGCCATCTTGCACTTTGTCTATGATTTTTGTTGCCATTTTAATTAAACGTCAAACACTTCACTTTTTTTAACAAAAATAATAATCAAATCGCTTATATTCTAATTCACAAACTATAAACAACAGAAAATATATTTTAATAGCTGTTTTACAAAAAAAACTTACCTCTACCAACTCGATTTCTTAGGCTATTTTCAATCTCCAAATTAGACCCTGGGGTCACAATAACATAGTGGAGGAATCTATGTATCCATTTGGCTTAAAAGTTAAAAGACCACTGCTTTAAAAGCACGTTTAATACAAGCTTCAACAAACATAATTAATCAAAGAATTGTTTTCCATTCAAAACTTTCAAAAAAACGATGCTGGAATAACAGAGACAACATATTGTTTATCTCTTTTTAAGCATTGTATAAATCTAAGCTAAATTTTAATTAAATCGTAATTGTGACGATGGCGGAAGCCGAAACAGCTATCAACTATATGTCAAATCACTTTTAAGGTGTTAACTGTCACTTCTTGATGGAAAGGCATGATATTTTAAATAATAAAAACACATTTTTTTAGTACTTATTTCCACAATATATTTTTTGATCAGGACCGGTTTCACTCATCGCGAGCATTTAAAATATATGTCAAATGCAAAAATAGTTTGATTGTTTGTCACTTTATATTTTAATACTGTTTTTAAAATATATTTTATGAGCGAAACCGGTCCTGATCGTAAAAGTTAAGTTTAGTTAGTTTTTCAAAAGTGACATTTAACACCCTAAAAGTGACAATTTCGTTTTATCTTGCAATTTTTATTTATAGTTTTAATTGTATATGTGTAACGATTCACAACACAATCTTTTTTAAATCAAATCAAGTGAAATCACGAGTTAACGTTTTTTGTCATCTCTTTATTATTTTATGATCCATGTCCGTTCCTAATGTACAGCAAAGGGCTTCTAAATGTTAACAATAACAATTCTACGATACTCGTTTGTTATGCAGTGTTCAACTTCAATTTTTTAAAAAGATCGTGGATATAATTGATGGATAGAAACTTTAGCGTGACTTAAAATAAGCTAATCAATCTTGTTACATTTTTATGATTGAATAAGTAAATAAAACATTGGTCGATTTTTTTACACTGCTTATTTATTTTAACACGACTTAAAAAATAATATTATATATTATTAAACTAGTTTTAATTTTTTGATATATTTTAAAAATAATTCAACTTAAAAATAAATCAACGACAGATATTTAAAAAAATCTTTACGTTTTAAAATCAAAAATTATTTCGTATTTTGAGGTTATTTTGTATATTGGGACTAATTAACCATTTTTTTTTTAAAAACAGTAACTTTTTTTGCACGGTAGCTTTATGAACTTATGTTTTTAGCAATATATGCAAGACGATCCAGTGTATATTTATAACACAATAGCTACTCAAAAGACGATATATTAATCTTATCGTCTTTTATAATAAAATACTTACTTAAAACACTGATTCCGTAAATTGATATACAAAAATTCATTTTTCAGTTAATTTTACGCCGGTTTAGTTAGTTTTAACAAACCACAAGTTAAATTAATCAAATTTCATTAGTTTTAACTAAAAAACATCTTATATTCAAATATAGCTTGTCGATTTAACACATATTTTTGACAAAATACCATTCATTGCGTACTTAAAACGTTTTGTTTACTAGAAAAATTGACACATTATGTAAAATTTTGTATATTTCTGTGTAAAAAAAATCACACCTCACACAGACAGCTGTCAAATTTTAATATAAAACCGTCTCAAATCACAGTATTGACTGTTTTTATGTTTGCAGAACTAGTTTTGCACTGTATTTTGGCAAAAAGGCGTTTGCTAAACCCTCGGCACGCGATATAGTGAACTACAACACGGGAAATGCTTCCATTTGGACTCTCGCTTGTTGCTTTCATGTTTTGGGTGGACGGGGTAGACTAGAATGAGGGGTGACGACTGCTAGACGGGGAATTCATTGCGAAGAGTAGGGTGTTTAGATTCTAAAAACGCATCCAAACAATAAACGAGATCTTGTAAGCTGAATGTAAATACGCGGTTCTCAGGTGCGGCCACCGGAGGAGTTTACTGCGGCCACCAAAAGCTTTATAGCATAATATATATTGATATGAAAAAAAAATGAATTTGAAAATTGATTGAATAAAACTGACTTATCCAGCATTTAGTCGAGTTTAAATTAAGCACCGTTTTAATAATAAAACTGTTCAAAAATTTTGGTCGAAGTTATACGTTGACCATGAATCAAGTCATTATAAAGAATTAAAAACGATTGCTTTATTAATTTTGTCGATTTTACCTACAACTGTATATTGTGAAAGATCGTTTAGTATAATGCATTTTGTACAAAATAAATATCGAAACTATTTTTATCACAGATGATGTTTGTAATGCGACCACAGTGAAATTTCACGTGAGAACAACTGGTGCAAATACTGTCATTAAATTCTAAGTGTCATATTAGGCTAATTGTAAAATTAGAATTGTTGGAACTTTGTCCAATTACACACGCTTTGTCACAAACGACCCAGGCTTGACCTTTCGGCATCTTCAGGCATTCGATCACACGGATGCAACATAACTGACGTTAATGTGCGACGAGTCTGGTAAGTTCTGTTGCACCCGTGTGATCGAATGCCTGAAGATGCCGAAAGGCGAGACCCGAGTCGTCAGTGACAAAACATATGGAATCGTGCAAAGGTTTAACAATTCTAATTTGAGATTGAAATTCCATCAGGCACCTTCAGTCGATACCATGAAAACTCAAATTTAAATTGTTGAAACTTTGTACGATTACGCATATTCTGTCGATAACAAATCGGGTTTCGCCTTTCGGTATCATCAGGCATTTTATCACAAGGATGTGACAAAACTGACCAGATCCGTCGCACAAGAGATCCACTTATTTATAATGCGTCATTAATGCCGAAAGGCGAAACCCGGGTCGTTATTGACAAAACATGTGGAATCGAATGAAGTTTCAATTCTTGAAATTACATCAGACTTATTTTTTAATTATTTTGATTTTAAGCTAAGCTTTCAAATTTGAATTATTCCGTGTTTCGCCTTTCGGCATCTTCAGAAATTCTATCATACGTGTACAACAGAACTGATTGTTCTACATTTTTAGCTCTGTTGCACCCGTGTGATAGAATGCCTGAAGATACCGAAAGGCGAAACCTGATTCGTGAGTGACAATATTATTTAACACATTCAGTGCGTCCGACACGGCTCCCGTGTCCATCCAAATATTGCAGCCACATTTTGGCTAGGGTATGTCAGCAACGCCATGTGTTTTGAGAAAGTGAAATAAAAAACAATTGTTAGGTAATTAATGATAGATTTGATTTTTAATTGAGTAATACAATCTTCTAAGTGATTAATTATATGATAAATTTTGACGCAGTAAATGTGTTAATAATATAAAACAAATTATATTTTTTAAACGATTTTTAATGTATAAGCAAAATTTACATAAAAATGATATTGGATCCAATTCGTTGTTCTTTTATCGATAGTTTTCCCGTTGGCATCGTCTTTTTTTATTTTGGACAAATCGTTTTTGAATATTGACGACTCGTTGCTGGCTAGTATTATCGATTGGCTGTGATGCCACGTTTGAGAAGGGGTGGGTTGAGGGGTGTCGACCCCGTCAGGGTTTTAGAACCATTTTTTCGCAAGAAATGAACCATTAAGTTAACATATATTTAATTCGACTCACTTATGTGCCAATATTTCATAGTCTTTGTTTAAAAACATACATCGTCTCTTGTTTACAGTTAAACGTTTTTCCTTTCGACAATATATTTAAGAAATCAATTTAAATGTATTTAACTATCACTTTTTGGTAAAAGCCGTTATATTTGTATATGTATTTTAGTACTACAATTTTTTTAAGATATAGTTGATAGCTATTTCGGCTTACGCTATCGTCAGAACTAACAGGTGATTGAGTCGTGGAAATGAATTGTTTGTTTATCTAAAATTTAGAACTAACCCGCCAATAAGTATGCCACTAGTAATAACATTATCAATGATTGACGATATTGCTTCGGATGTCGATATATTCCTCGTGGACGAGAGTGAGCTTAGACGAATGCTATTTTTCAATTATTTGAATTGTTAAAACTTTGTACGACTCACATGTTTTGTCACTAACGACCTGGGTTTCGGAACGGGAATAGAACTGTTAGCTCTGTTGCATCCGTGTGATAGAATGCCTGAAGATGCCAAAAGGCGAAACCCGTTAGTGAAAAAACATATAGAATCGTTAAAAGTTATAACAATTAAAATTTGTTATTGAAATTCCATCAAGCACCTTCAGTCGATATCATGAATCATTCAATTAGATTTTGCCAGAGCTTAGATGGTTGACTTCTTGCCAACGTCTAATGTTACTTTTTTTAAATCGTATAAAAATATACAGTGGATGGTCAGTTAACGAATATTTCGGACTGCGACCAAATCGGACATCGAACACTATTACGAAAGGTTTTTGAGTTCGGACAACGAATACATATTCGGATAACGAACCTATTTTTTTTTTAATCCATAATAAAAAAAAAAAAATTTCAATCGTTATTCGGTTAACGAAAAATTCGGATAGCGAACATAGAATTATAACAGAATACATTCATTAATGTGTTTCAAATAATTCATTAAAATAAAACGTTGCCAAAAACATCTTCCTAGAAATTTCCTGATATATTTTGTTTCAAATTTGAATTGTCTAAACTTTGTACGATTCCCATGTTTTGTCACTAACGACCCGGGTTTCGCATTTCGGCATCTTTAGGCACTCTATTACACGGGTCGTTAGTCACAAAACATGTGGACTCGTACAAAGCTTAGACAATTCAAATTTGATATTGAAATTCCGTAAAGCACCTTCAGTCGATACCATAAATATTTCGCTTCGTACATTGTTACAGCGGTTGGCTAATTTGACTGTTTATTTAACAAGTACCACCATTCAAAACCGTAGATTACTCGATTTGAATTATTTTATAATATTTAATATAAATTCATCTATTACCTACGGTTGGGCATCCCTGGAAGACTTAGGTCGGGAATAGTGTGGCAACCCTACCCTTTAAATATAAACCTACCGTCGCCATGGTAACGGGAAGCTACAAGGTAGATCCATCGAACGTGTGTGTGCATTAAAGTAACGACTCGTTACTTTTGCGTATAGATATTGGAAGGGACTCGATATCGAGTATTTGTAACTGAAAATATCTTTCGTTTCCAGATCTATACAGATGTCATTTTGGAATTGTATGCATTACAGTTCTACAATTTTTTTTATAAGTTTTAGTTGAAAGCTATTTCGGCTCACGCCATCGTCGGAACTATGCTTAAAACGTACATTTGCTTATCTATATATAGCTGTGTAGAAAAGGTACACAATACTTTCGGCGTCGTCAGGCATTCCATCACACGGGCGCAACAGAAGTGACAATTTTCTGGTTAGCAACTCTGTTGCACCCGTGTGATAGAATACCTGAAGATGCCAAAGGTGAAACTCGGGTCGTTAGTGACAAAACTTATCGAATCGTACAAATCAAATTTGATATTGAAATTCTACCCGACACCGACCTTTACAATATGCTATCATTTTTTTTTATTATTTAAATGTAATGCCTTTCCACCAACGAGCGAAAGTTAACAACTTTAAACTGAACATCTTCTCGTTTTAACCCTTTGCATTCAAATGCCGCCTTAGTGACAACATTAATCTTTCTTTTGTCGTTGAAATGTGTTAAAAAAAACTCCATCTTATTCTTTTTTTACTCTTTTATAGTTTATGTTTTACAGACCAAATTAAATATACTTACATTATACTTACAACCAAGATCTATACCATAGACAATTCAGGTTTGACATGTTTTCTTTCGGTCATACGGAGAGAAGAGAATAATAACAAAAATACACTCCTATGAATTTTTGAAGCTGCGTATTTTTCAAATCCGTTTTGATCGTTATGCGAATTACTCGTTATGAGAGGTCAACTGTTTTTTCCGAGCATTCGTATTGAATTATTTCACTTGGAAACCAATAGATAATAAGTAATTGAGAGAGTGGCCAAATACTCCATTTTTTCTCTACGTCTAGATGAACCGTATTAACTGGTTATGCGAATTACTCGTTACTAGAGGTAATCGTTATACGAATTACTCACTACCAAACGTGCTCGTTATGCGAATCAATCATCACCAGATGTGCTCGTTACACGAATTATTCGTTATCAAATGTGCGTTATACGAAATTTTGTTACCCGGGTAGCTCTTTATGCGAATTATCCGTTCCTATGTGTGCTCGTAATACGAATAATGAGAGGTTCGTATTACTTTTCATTTTTTTGCAAGTTCTTGGTACCTACTAATTGAAATGGTGGCCAATTAATGTATTTTCACTCTCCGTCTAAATCGGTGATAATAGACGAGAAACATTCTCAAAAACGAGATTTATATTACGAGTTGGTTGTCCCACCTCCACCCGTTATGTGTACGCGGCCGCATAGTCTACGAGGTTTGCGTTAACAAAACGAAAATATCAAGAAAGTTAAAGTTATAGCCGGCCAGAGTTATTAATTTTTTACCCGGCCAATAACTGTGTTTCACCTAAATACCTCTCACACCTTTTATCACAGTATGCAGTTGTGCTTGGGTGCCACCATTCACTACCGTAAAGTAGCCCAATTGTAATTTTACGAGTAAAAGCATAGAAATTGTACACGTATTTTTTTCGATTTATTTCATAGTAAATTCACATATCTATTTAGCAAGACATTATATGAAGGAATGTTTTATGTTTGTAATTTTAATTAAAGTTTTTATGTTATATATATATGTATATATATAGTATATAAAGAACATTATCGAGTGCTTCGAAATCGTATTGTGTTGGTAGAACTTTAAAATACTCAAATTTAAGGAACATTTGCATTTTGTCCCTTGGATGTAAATTCACGTGTGTTAGCTTTGAATGTCCCTTTAGAAAAACAATGCGTCCAAAAAAGAAGGAAAAAAACAGTATTTCTCAACCTTTCATTTAAAAATGACAAACTGTTGGGAATGTTTAATGATTGATAATGTTCACGACGAGCGAAACCAGTACTTATTTCCACAGTATATTTCATAATTGTAACCGGTTTCGCTTGTTATAAGCGTTATCAACAATGTTGACGGGTCGATAATGCTTTCAATGAGCGAAACCGGTCCTGAACATAAGACACATTAAAAAGATTTTGATGATAGACGACATTGACTACTCGGCTACAGGCCTGGCCTTTTGTTTATACTATATATAAATGATATGTACTGTTGTTGTATAGTGTATAGTGTAGTGTATTTCAAGTAGAAATAAACTTTTACGAGCATTTCAGTGAAATCATATGCCAGCCCAGGTCGATCGGACGTCATTCGGGGGAGTCATGACAAAAAAACTTTACTCCACTTTAAGTAGGAAATGGAGGATGCCTTCATCGAAACACCTCATGTCGCACACCAAACTGACATAATGACCAAACATCGGTCCTTGTAGATAAAAATTAAATTAAATTTTCATTGTCGGAACTGTAGTCAAGTGGTGAACGAGCGAGTTAGGTCTAAAAAGGGTACCTTTTGTCACTACATCGACGACATATATATACACATATATATATTTTAACATTTTTCATTTTAATATATAGTCACACCAAAAACAAAATGGCGTTTGTGCCGAGTAAAACTTTTGAAGGACACATTTTTCTATCGTCTGAAATCAAAATGGAGGGATATATTTTTGGATTTTTAACCCCCGCTAACAAAGTCCAAAAGTGCCACAAACGGCATATTACTTTTGTTGGTATCGTTTTTAACACATTCACGCTATGTTATATATAATTTACTTAAAAATACATAATTAAATAACATTTTTATTATAATTCTATGTAAAATAATTTAAGTAACAAAACACATTGACGATTCATCAACGTCAACTTTCTCAGTCATTTTTCAAAGGGACCAATCGAATAGTTTTGCGAACTTGCTGTTTTTTTTAACTGTACAAAGCACTCGGCAGTGTATTTAAACAAATAGTTGACTTAACCCTCTCACTGCCAAGCTACAATGTAGCGTTCTTTGTGATGATAATAATGAAAATTGATATGTATCAAAAAAAACCATTTTTTTGATAGTATTTCTAGAGATTTTCAAAAATATCAACGCAACTAAAGTCAGGTGTATTCGATTGATTAATCGAACTGGCGTTTACTTGGTAGAACTCCATTGTAACACTAAAAAAATAGCGATGTATTTTAGTCCTATAAAATTTACAAAGTATATAATTGGTAAATGTTTTGGGTCACGCATAGTTCTGACGAAGGCGTATGCCGAAATAGCTATCAACTATATACCGTATAAATTTCGTAGAACTATTTAATCCAAGTCATTAGTAATTCAAATGTCACATGCAGTTGCCGCGATAACCCGACCAAACAAACAAACGCAAGGAACGAGCATATATCGCAATTGGTCCCTTTAAAAAATCTCTTAATAAATTATTTACTCTAAATTTCATTTAAATGAAGTCTATACATCAATATGTTAATGTTAACAGCAGAAGAGGAACCTGCATTCGATATAATCAAACAAGAATATTGATTAACCTTTCGATAAAAGCAAAACTGATTAAAAATTTTACTAGCCATCTGATTATTACAATAAAATTTGAATCTTTCACGTTTTTCTCTACTCACAACACGATTTTCGTCCGTCGGCATCAACAGGCCGTTGAATTTCAGACTTTATAACGAACTGTGCTTAAAATAATCAATCTTTCAAATGTAAATGAAAAACACTGATAATAAAATCAGAGAGGGCTAATTGATCATTCAAAAATGTTGAGGAATTTAGTTGCGCAAGAATATATTGGATAAAAATACAAACTGTGTTTACTGTCAGTTGGAGCGCATTCGTGTATTAAAATGCCTAAAGATTCTAATATACAAAACCCGGGTTGTGAGTGACAAAACATACGGAAGGAATTTGATATTTCAGTCTGAGCACTGACCTTTGAGAAAACAACAAAGTTTCCAAATTGTGTTTGAGATATCCAGTGAGTGCTTGATCGAATTGCATTATTTCAAGTGCATTTCTGTATTAGCTGGCTCGAAGATGCCGAAAGGCGAAACCCGAGTCGTGAGTGATAAAAAGAATTCAAAAACGTACAGCATGGACGATCGCTTTGCGGAACAACAAAAACTGCCTAAATCTGTATTTGAAGTATACTTCTGTGAATATCTCTATTGAATTGGCATTTACTTAGCAGAACTCCATTACGATAGGGTTAAAATAATTAAATAATTAGCTGAACAATTTTTTACGTACGCCATGGTTGTGACGATGGCGTAAGCCGAAACAGCTGTCGATGAGCGTAAATGAAAATTTGTAAAATGTTGGTTCTGTCGCGTCCTCGTGATGGAACGCCCAAAGATGCCGAAAGGCGTAACCCGGATCGTTAGTGACAAAAAACATGTGGAATTGTACAAAGCTGCAACAGTTCAAATTCAAATGAAATATTTATTTATCTCTACAAATTTTCATTTACGGCCATCCATAGCTATTTCGGTATTTTGCCATCGTCAGAACTATGGCGTACGTGAAAAATTGTTCAGCTCAATATTCAATTATTTTAACCCTATTGTAATGGAGTTCAACTAAGTCAGGGATTCCCAACCCCGTGCCATGGCGCCCGCAGAACAATTCGTGTGTGCCCGCCACTATTTGAACGTAATTTTTCATAAACACTAATTAAAAATGTAAATTATTTTTATATATTTGTTAGTTTAAATTTTTTTTTTGAGTAACTAGGTTTATTATACAGCGGCAATAAACGTAGAAATCTTTTTTTTTATTCATTAATCACGTCTAATTATAAATACCCAAAAAAAAAAATGCGCTCTAGAGTATAAAAAGGTTGGGAATCTCTGTACTAAGCGAATGCCAATCCAATAGAGATATTCACAGAAATATATTTCAAGTAGGGACGCGTCCAATTTTTGTTGTTCAGCAAAACAAACGTCCACGCCGTATGTTTCTGTATTCTTTTTATCACTCATGATTCGGTTTTCGTCTTTCGGCATCTTCGAGCGTGCCAACAAAGCACCTTCAGTCGATATCATAAGCCAGTGAACGTTATTAAGGTTGTGACATCAACCAGTCGGCTACAGGTCATTAAAAAAAACAAAAAAAGCCAATTATTGTGTTCAATTCGCAGGTTGCCCCTTCCGTTCTTAATGTTTTAAACTAGTCTAAACGGAGACGTCTACCGGTTTATCAATTCCGTGTATCGTTTTATGTTTCTTCAAATTGCCGGACGTGTAGCATTTAAACGCGCACCTATCGCAGGCGTAGGGCTTCTCCCCAGTGTGGATCCTCTGATGTTGCCGCAGCCCGGACGCCAGCTTGCAACGGTACTCGCACTGGTCACAAGCGAAGGGCTTTTCACCCGTGTGAACCAACTTGTGCTGCTGGAGGTTGTACGAGTGCTTGCAGGTGTACCCGCAAAGATCACAAGCGAACGGCTTCTCCTCGGAATGGATCAAACGGTGCTTTTTGAGATTACACGAAAAATTGCAGCGAAAGTTGCACAGTTCGCAGGCAAACGGTTTCTGATCGCCGTGGATAAGTCTATGCTGTCGAAGATTGCATGCGAGTTTACACCGGAATTCGCACAGATCGCAAGAAAACCTCCGTTCGTCACTGTGACTCAATTTGTGTTGTTGCATGTTACTGGCGCGTTTGCATTTGTACCCGCACTGTTCGCACGTGTACGGTTTGTGATCGGAGTGCGATATCTTATGCTGTTCCAAGTAACTGCGCCGTTTGAACTTGAGTCCGCATATCTCGCACGCGTGGGGTTTGTCGTCGTGGACCAGTTTATGCTTCATGAGCGTTCGTTCCTTGTCGCAGACGAAGTAGCAGACCTCGCAGACGAAGTTGCTGTCTTCCTCATCGAAGCCGTTGGATTCGTTGTAGGAGTTCAGGATCTGCTTCTTTCGTGTCACCCGGCGCTCGGTGCGGACCTCATCGCGCCTCGGGCGCCGTTTCCGTTTGACCTTCTTCGTCGGGGCGGGGCTCTCGATGGGGACCTCGCACGAGTACGAGCCGGGGATTTCCACTTCCATTTCAAGGCCGCACTGCTCCGAAATCTGAAATATTGATTTTTTATTGTTGGGAAACAGCAAATGCCGTTTATTTAATTTATGTTATCGACTGAAAATGCACGACGGAATTTCAATATTAAATTTGAATCGTTACAACTTTGTACGATCCCACATGTTTTGCCGCTAACGACCCGGGTTTCGCCTTTCGGCATCTTCAGGCATTCTATCACACGGAAACTAACGGTTTATTTTCACGGATGCAACATAACTAAAGTTCTAACTAACTAAAATTCAGTACTGTTGGAATTTCAATATCATATTTGAATTGTTACAACTTTATACGATCCCACATGTTTTGTCGCTAACGGCCCGGGTTTCGCCTGTCGGTATCTTCAGTCATTCGGTTGCATCCGTGTGATAGAATGCCTGAAGATGCCGAGAGGCGAAACCCGGTTCATTAGTGACAAAGCATGTGGAGCTGTTAAGCTTTCGATAAAAATAAAACTGATAAAAATTTTTACTAGCAACTGATTATTACAATAAAATTTGAATTTTTCACATGTTTTGTCTACTCAGAACACGATTTTTGGCTTTCGGCATCTTCAGACATTTTATCACACGGATGGGACCGAATAACTCGCCTTTGGGTGTTTTGTTCCTGTATTTAATAACTTTGGTATATAGACGACGCAACTGTTTACTTTACGTCAGTTCCGTTGCATCCGTGTGATAGAATGCTTGAAGATGCCGAAAGGCGAAACCCGGGTCGTCAGTGACAAAGCACGTTGAATCGTACAAAGTTTTAAAAAGATTATTTACGTCAGGTTTTTTCCTGCCTCTCTCACTTGCTTATTTAACACTTCGAAATATCTACGAAGTTTAAATGCCTGATGATACGAAAAGGCGAAACCCATCGTAACTCTAAATAATAAATCGATTTTAGGTAACGGAACCTTTGTCTTCGCTAGGTTGTCTTCGGAACGTATTCTGATCCGAAAAGGGAATCGGGTTTGCAAAATTACCTCGGAATTGTTGTCCCGTTTTGTGTATCTTTTTTTCTTGTTTTCAAGATCGTCCAGGGAGTTCTCGTCTGAGGAGTTCCAATCGGAATCGGAATCGTCTCCGGCGACCGTCTTGGAGCCTTTGGCTGGGCATCCGTCTTCATCTTTGATGTAAACACCGTGCGAGGACGGTCCGTCTTCGGAATAGTCGGAATTGATTTCCGCCTCGACAAAATTCATAATCGGAACCTCTACGAAGGCAATGTTTTCTGTCGAGTCGTGACTCATGGCGGTTTTACCAATTTGCTTTCGCTTAGTTTATTTTATTGCCGCATTTAAAGTGTTGTCAATTAAAACTCGAGCATTTAATTTCTTTTTGTTTTCTATCTGAACATATTTCAAGCGACGCCGATCAATAACATAGACAAGTCAGTTCTGTATTGAACAGCTGTTTTGAAAGGCTGTTAAGTGATTTTTGAGACGGTCGTGTATTATTAATATTAATTATAAAGTTTCTTTTAAATAACAAAACACATTTTGTAGTATTTTAAGCATTATCAGTCGATAATGTTCGCGATGAGCGAAACCGGCTCTGATCAAAAAATATATTGTGGAAATAAGTATTAAAAATTTGTGCTTTTATTATTTAAAATGTCATACCTTTCCATCAAAAAGTGACAGTTAACACCTTAAAAGAAATTATAATAAATTTGGTTACAAGTCACACGCCATCAAGACAGCAATTAGCTAAATATTAATTCTCTTAAAACCATAAACTCCTCTCCTTAAATAATAAATAAATTAAAAAAACATTTTTCTTATTAATTGGTCAATTTTCATTATATTTTTCTTTAGTTTATAATAAAACTGTTCATAATTCTTTTGATTTGGGTTTTATCTATTGGCATCTTTAGTCATTTTATTATACGTTTGTTAATGAACTCACTATTTGTTTGTATGTTTTTCTTTTATAAAAAATGGCTTATTTGAAACATTTTTTAAATTGCATTGGAATAATTTAACATTTGAACTATACATGCATGAAACAAGTTCTACTTCATTAGAGGTTTTTTAAAAATTTATTTAAGAATTGGCATTTACTTGGTAGAACTCTATTGTAACACGGTGAAAAAATAGCAATGTATTATTAACATTTTTCAACGCTGGTATCACTGCCATATTCCGTTATTAGTTATTTGTCAATGTTTTGTTTACTAATTTAATGAATTCTCAATATTAGTGAAATATGTGTATATCACGTTTGTATATATCGATTTAAACAAATGAATTCGATTAAATACTTTATCCGACGTGTAAACAGTGAAAAACATTTGACGTTTTCGTCGATTTAACACCGTTATTTGTTAATTATAACGGATGCCTATCGGCGCCTAATCGTTTTTCGTCTATATTTTATATTAAGTTAGCGCCAAAATTTGAAAAATTTCACATAACAAGGTAAATAAAAACAAAAGATGTAATTATTTCCAAATCGAACGTTCTTATTTCGAAATAGTATCGCCCGTAACAAATGTATGGTTTATTTTCGATTATAACCTAAAAAATATGTTTTTCAATTGCGATATATGTTTGGTAAGCCTGCGAACGTTGCGTTGTGATGAAATTGAGTAGAAAATTTTGTTGGGCAACAAGCTCTGAAAATAAAAGTAAACGATCACCGTTTAGAAAGTGGCCAATATATGCAATGTTCACCCTCAAATGCCTTCATAGTTTTTTTTTCATATAACTTAAATGCCATCTTCATTAAAATACAATTTATAGTGAACAGTAAAACCTCGATTGTACATTTTTCAAGGGACACTGAAAGAAAAAACGAAAAATGCGGGAAAGATTAAAAAAGTAATAAAAAATACGTTTTATAAAAATTGATTTGATTTCGACTGAAGGTGCTTGATGGAATTTCAATATCAAATTTGAATTGTTACAACTTTGTACGGTTGCACATATTTTGTCACCAAAGACCTGGATTTCGCCTTTCGGCATCTTCAGGCATTCTATCACGCGGATACCCTTTCAAGAATGACTCATTAGTAAGATTTTTAATGAAAATGATCACAATAGGCAATTGTGTTAGTTATTATTAAATTGGTTTTAGCTGCAATTTACTGCTTGCCTTGGGGCTAATGCTAATTTTAAGTCAGTTCTGTCGCATCCGTGCAATAGAATGCCTGTAGATGCCAAAAGGCGAAACCCGGGTTGTTAGTAACAAAACATGTAGAATCGGATAGTTGAAAGTTTTGAAAGTAACAATTTCTTTGTTTATGTTTCAGTTGGTGAAACGAAACACAAAAATGTTCCAGTTATATTATATGAAAGAAAAAGACGACGTTGAAACATCGATTTGGTGCTCGATCATGAAACTTTAATAAATAAATAAAATTTTTGGCTGTTTCGTAAAGCCTGACAAAACTGTTCATGATGTCCAATTTCTTTGTTTATGTTTCAGTTGGTACGAAACGAAGTATTCACGAAAAATGTTCCAGTTATATTATATGAAAGAAAAAGACGACGTTGAAACATCGATTTGGTGCTCGATCATGAAACTTTAATAAATAAATAAAATTTTTGGCTGTTTCGTAAAGCCTGACAAAACTGTTCATGATGTCCAACGATTCAAAATGCAGGTCTTGTATGATGGAGTCAGAGAACCTGAAACCGATATTCGGTGACGCAGACGAAGCGGAAGAATCTCTTGCCGATTGTATCGAATACGTTACAGGATTACGCGTAAGTATTCAATCAATGTCGAAAACGGTCAACGTGAAAATGCGACCATAAATATTTTTTGATCGGTTTCGCTCATCGCGAGCATTATCAACTGACGATGTCTACAATGCTCGCGGATAGCTATCAACTATATCTCATAATAAAAAAAATCTGTAGAACTAAAATACGTTGCTATTTTTTCACCGTGTCGTAATTCTACCAAGTAAATGCGAATTCAATCAATATGTTGATTGTGTGTACGCCACACAAAAATATCTCATTAACTTACCATTAACTATAAATAAAAAAAAATTGAATTGTTACAACTTTGTACGATTCCACACGTTTTGTCACTGACACGGGTTTCGCCTTTCGGCATATTCAGGCATACCATCACATGGAAATTAACTGTTCATTTTACATCAGTTCTGTTGCATCCGTAAATTTTGCAGAACTAAAATACATGGAGTTCTACTACGTAAATGCCAAATTCAATCGGTCAATATTATCGACTGAAGGTGCTTGATAGAATTTCAATATTTAATTTGAATTGAGTCACTAACGACCTGGGTTTTATCAGTCAGGTCTGTTGCGTCCGTGTGATATTGGGCATGAAAACATGTGGAAACATGCAACCGGAACATGTGGAAACTTGCAAATTTGTAGCAATTCAAATCTGATATTGAAATTCCATCAAGCACCTTTGATCGATATCATAAATTATTAATTAAAAAGTAAGCCAATTAATTTGTCGTTAAAAAATGTAAATATTCAATACATTCAATTAATTGATTCATTGTACGATTTAAAACATGTTCTTTGCTTTCAGGTCCATGATGAGGACGGACTGCCCAACCAAATCTGCGAGGAGTGCTTCCACCTTGCGAGGTCCGCCAGTCTCTTCAAAGAGAGGTACCTGCGGTCACACGATGACTTAAAAGCTGCCGTCAGACTGTCTCTGAAGGACGTCGATTTGACCAAAACCGGTAGAAAGTACAAGGATGAGCAAGGCGCGATCGGGCCCAACGATAAACCTTTCCAGTGCGCCGTGTGCAATAAACGGTAAGAATTATTCCGACACCAGTTCGTGCCCATCCCACGATCACGACATATCAGTCGATTCACTTTTAACCAGACACGTTAATATATGAATACGTATAAAATTTGAATTATTACAACTCTGTACGATACCACATGTTTTGTCGCTAACGATCCGGGTTTCGCCTTTTGACATCTTCAGGCGTACTATCCCACTGATGCAACAGAACTCGCAACATGTGGAATCGTACAAAGTCATAACAATTCAAATTCGATATTGAAATTCCATCAAGCGCCTTCAGTCGAAATCATAAATTATTAAATACGATTCAATTAATGCAACTTTTACAAAACATATTTTTTATTATTATTTTAACCTTTCCTGCATTTTTCGTTTTTTTTTTTTTTTTTCGGTTTTAATGAAGATGGCATTCAATTAATCAATCAAATTGGGAATAGATGCTTGACCCGAAATAAATTTCTTTATAAAAGGGGGACATAAATGTATTGATTGAATTGGCATTCACTTGGTGGAACTCCATTATAACACGGTGAAAAAATAACAATGTATTTTAGTTCTACAAAATTATTTTTAACAAATATAGTTGATAGCTATTTCGGCTCACGCCATCGTCAGAACTACTGACTAACTATAGTTCTGACTAACTGACAGAACTATAGTTCTGACGATGGCGTGAGCCGAAATAGCTATCAACTATATTTGTTAAAAATAATTTTGTAGGACATAAATGTGATTTTAATTGTTTTTCGTGCAAATTTAATTTGTCCTTTCTTTCCATATAGAGTCATAAATAGAGCAATAAAAAATAATTGAGTTGACTTTCACTGAAGCCAGATGCGTTAGCAATGTTTCGCAACATTAAAAAACACAAAGAAATGTCCTCGTATGTTGTTGTAAACGCTATTACTGTGGAGAATTGAAGCCACCAATCAAACTTAAACGAACAAGCGCCATTACTGTCACGTGCCATGGAGTGTCACATTGCAAAGCCGCGAGATCGCGATAAATTTAAAGGGTTCAAAAAATCAATTTTTCAAACATTTCAACCTTATACTTTTGACGAGTGTACAGAAATGGCCATAGTAGAACAAATTAGGTGATATTTTGAAACAGAAATAAGTCGTATATGCAAAAGATTGTCTCATACCTCGAGACGTTAGCGTGGAAGGATTAAGGAAAATTGTTGTCATTTTGGCCTTCTTATAGAGTTTTCAGAGACAAGTGAATAAGTGTCGTATATTTCTTTCAGATACCCTGTGAGTAGTCACCTCCAGGCACACGTGAAGCAGGTGCACAAGGAGTTGATGGAAACGGCGGCGGCCGCAGCGTCGCGGAAGAGCTCTTCGAAGCCGAAGACCAGACTGGCGTGCTCGCTCTGTTCGAAGGTCATCCTCAAGAAGAGCTACAATCGGCACTTCAAGAGGTGCAGCAATAACCAAGCGCGAGGCATCGTGCCCAAGGAGGAACCTGTGAGTGCAATGAATTAATGTATTGCGCCGCATTCGTACGTTCAAGCACAGTTCCGATGATGGCATAAGCCGAAATAACTATCAACAGTATACACTATAAATTCTGTAGAACTGAAATACGTTGCTATTTTTTCACCGTGTACCTTTTCTACACATAGATACATATACATAACCAAATGTTCGTTTAAACACAGTTCTGGCGATGTGTAAGCCGAAATAGCTGTCAACTATATCTTTTAAATTTTTTTGCTAGCAGGAAATAACCTCAGTCGTTTAAACAGAAGAGAAGATGTATTGTGTACGTTTTCTATTCACAGCTATATATAGATAAGCAAATGTACGTTTTAAACATAGTTCTGGCGATGGCGTGAGCCGAAATAGCTATCAATAATCAACCTTATAAATTTCGTAGAACTGAAATACGTTGCTATTTTTTCACCATTTCATAATGGAGTTCTACCAAATAAATGCCCATTCGATCAATAATATGTGTAGGTCTCAAAAATATAAGAGTGTTATCACTATTGTATTATATTTCAATTGTTACACCTTTGTACGATTCCACGATGGGGTATCGCCTTTTGGCGTCCTCGGGCATGTCACATAGACACATCAGAACTGACAATATAGTGCCCGAACATGGCGGAAAGCGAAACCGCGAAGTCGCTATAGACCAAAGAGAAACCGTGAGTGCAACGAATTTATGTTTGCATTTTCTGTGTATATGTAATCATTTTATATACAAAAAAGTATATAAACTAAAAGAAATAATATTGAATTTGAATTGTTACAGTTTGTTACTTTGTAGAATGTTTCGTCACAGATGGCCCGGGTTTCGCCTTTCGGCATCTTCAGGCGTTATATCACACGGACGCAACAGACCTGACTGGCGAAATCCGGGTCGTTAGCGACAAAACGTGTGGAACTGTACAAAGTCGTAACAGTTCAAATTCGATACCGAAATTCCATCAAGCACCTTCGGTCGATATGGTAAATAATATTGGCCGATTGAATTGGCATTTACGTGGTAGAACTCCATTACGACACAGCTGTGAAGAAACGGCAATGTACTTTAGTTCTGCATAATTTACAAGATATACAATTGATAACTATTTCGGCTCTCGTAGAGCCAAAATACACTGCTATTTGTTCATCTTGTTATAAATGGAGTTCTACCAAGTAAATGCCGATTCAACCGACCGATACCACTTCTTTCAGCTTAGTTGCATACTTCTTTTCAAATAAACATGCGAAATGCTTACATATAACACGTGATAGGATGCCTGAAGATGCCGAAAGGCGAAACCCGGACCATTAATGACGAAGCGTGTGGAATCGTACAAAGCTGCAGCAATTCAAATTCAAATGAAATATTTATTTATCTCTACAAATTTTCATTTACGGTCATCGATAGCTATTTCGGCCGTCGTCAGAGCTATTCTAACCCTATTGTAATGGAGTTCTACTAAGTGGAACTGCTGAGTGTTGATGATTGGCATACCTTCAAAGTTCTATACCTTTGTCCTTTCTATATAGTCATAAATAGAGCAATAAAAATTGTTTGATCAGCTTTTACGGAAGCCAGATGCATTAGGAATGTTTCACAACATTAACAAAACACAAAGAAATGTCCTCGTATGTTGTCACAATCGCTTTAACAAATATATCCCTAATGAATAACTCACTCGTAATCGCCATTACCGTGACGTAACGAAGCCACCAATCAAACACAGTGTCACATTGCGATGCCGCGAGATTGGTGCAAAGTTTCAAACAGATTTGTTACTTTGGCGGGGCTTGGAATAAATTTGAAGGGTTCGAAAAATCGAAGACTTAAACATTCAAGCCTAATACATTTGACAAATTGTGCGATATTTTGAAACCAAAATTAGTCGTATATGCAAAAGATTGTCTGTATTACTGACGTTTGAATGTTCGCACAAGGATTACACAATGTTGAATTTTCTTTTCGCAGGATACCAGCGATAGCGACACACCTCTCGCTGACATATGTCGACAGAACGGCACCGAAGACGACTGCTCGATGGATGGCGATCCGATCAGGATGGAGCCGGAGACACTCCTCGTCGTTATGGAGGAAACGAAGGCGGAAATCCCTAGCGAGGAATACATCACCGACGAAATGGTCGACCAGGCATCGGTCGAATCTCCCGTCAAAACCTCAATTACGACGGGCAGTACCGAATTGAAGATAACAATCAGGAAGGATATATACAGCAGCGACAACGGAGTGTTTTTGGGTAAGGATTTCGCCAACGGTTCCGGAGACGAGGGGGAAGACGACGACGCGAGATATCCCTGCAGCATGTGCCGGAAGAAGTTCTCAAACGCCAGCAGTTTGGCGCTGCACGCTCGGAAGCACGTCGAGTCGCCGACCGAGGTCCACACGTGCCTAACGTGTAAAAGGTAACTATTATAAGATTATAAAATTTGAATTGTTCGATTCTGCATGTTTTGTCGCTAACGAACCGGGTTTCGGCTTTAGGCATCTTCACGCATTCGATCACATGGATGCAACATAACTGACTTTATTGTGCGACAAGTTCTGTTACATCCATGTGATCGAATGCCTGAAGATGCCGAAAGGCGACACCCGGGTGGTCAGTGACAAAACATGTCGATTCGTACAGACTTGTAGCAATTCAAATTTGCTATTGAAATTCCATCAAGGACATTCAGTCGATATCATAAATTATAATTTGGTAATCGTTAGAGTGTTAACTGTTTCATAATATCCTTTATCAGAACCGGTTTCTCTCATCGTTGTCATCATCATTATCATTCGTTCAAATTTGGCAATTTGGGAAAACATAAAAATCAATGTATTGATTGAATCCGCTTGGTAGAACTCCATTATAACACGGCGAAAAAATAGCAGTGTATTTTAGTTCTACGAATATTTTTCACAAGGATATAGTTGATAGCTATTTCGGCTTACGCCATCGTCAGAACATATCTGTGAATAGAAAAAGTACACGATACATCTTCTTGTCTGTTTTAATGACCTACCTATAAAACTAAACGTTAGTGAAACTAAACAGGTGGCAATTAAATATTGGATGGAATGGTTGTTATGGCTTATTACGGATAGGCAATAGCCCCTCTCAACGGTCTGAGAAGCGGTGACCGATTTATATTTGTTTGTTCATTTAAGATTTAGTGTGATAGTTGATATCTATTGATTTCCAGCTGTTCAAAAGCCATCATCTTGCGACCTTTATTACAAAGGTGTAAACATGTTGGCGCTGAGCTTAAATTTATTTTATGCGATTCTTTTATAAAGTGATTAGCAAATTGTGAATCTGTTTTTTTTTTTACTATCGAGCGATCATACATGCTATTTATCTCGAGTGGATATATCTGTATGTCGTGTTCAAAACGTCGATTGTCACCAGTTTGTCTTATTCCTTCCTTGTTTGATTTTTTCTTCCAGAGAGTTCAAAAAGCACAAACACCTGGAAAACCACATGCTGACGCATTCCATAGTCCAACCGATTGCGCAGCCGGAAGCAAACGAGACCCTGGAACCTACTTCGACACAGCCTCACAACCTGAACGGCCGCAAGAAACACGCGTGTAAATTCTGCGACAAAAGTTGGTTTGATTCCTTACTACAAGAAAAATCGTGAAATTCCATCATGTCGATTGACTTATTATTGATTGAATTGGCATTTACTTGGTAGAACTCCATTATAACGCGGTGAAAAAATTAGTTCTACAAAAAAAATTTATAATATATAATCGATAGCTATTTCGGCTCACGCCATCGTCGGAACTGTGTTTAAACGTATAATTGCTTATCTACATATAGCTGTGTAGAAAACGTACGCAATAAATCTTCTCTTCTGTTCTAAAGACCTAGATTATATCCTGCTAGCGATAAAACTAAAATTTGTAAAATTGTAAATGAAACTAAACAGGCAGCAATTTCAACGAGCTGGAAATCAATAGAAATCACACGACATCTTAAATGAGCAAACAAATGTATGTCAGTCACCATTTCTCAGACCATTGGGGGGGCTGTTGCCTACCCGTAATAAACCATAACAACACGACCAATATTTAATTGCCGCCTGTTTAGTTTCATTTACATTTTCAAAAATTTTAGTTTTATTGCTAGCAGGTAATAAGCTAGGTTGTTAAAACAGGAGAGAAGATGTATTGCGTACTTTTTCTATTCACAGCTATATATAGATAAGCAAATGTACGTTTTAAACATAGTTCTGACGATGGCGTGACTTGAAATAGCTATCAACAAAAATTTTGTAGAACTAAAACACATTGCTATTTTTTCACCTTGTTAACTAATTATGTTGTTTAGTCCATAACTGTACTACACAATATGAAGTTATTGTGTTTTAATAACATTATGTTAACGCGTTTCCCGCTGAGCCGCGTAGTGTATGGCGATCGTATACTCACGTTGATTGTTTTAAAATATAATTCAACAATATTCAATATATATCAACCATTCTTGCATAATAAGTTTGATAGCCCTGTCAAACACTCACAAGAACAATGTTAAATAATCCCTAGCCTATCGATTACCACGATATATCATCTAAATATTACGGTCTCGTCTCAAATATTATCTCGATTGACCGGGTCGGTAGATAAATCATTATATCCAATACAATTTGTGAGTTTGAGCACAATAAATGTTAATCAAAGAAATGATTTAATTATGGAATATATAGTTCACTCAAATGTCTTGATATTTTCTTTAATAAACAATTTCACAACGAGAAGATGTTTAAAACAATATTCGATTATTTCAATAAATAATTAATTTTTACAAAACTCTCTAATATTTACCAATTTTTGGAAATTTAAATTCGAGGGGACTTTTTACACACATTTGAATTTTTTTTAAGGATTCACTGTGCCTTATTCTTGACTGTCCTGTCTGTTTTACTATGTAAAATTGCTTTTATGGTCTGTAATTAAATTCCTTTACTGTTAGGTTTCGACATGCTGTGCACTTTGAAGGACCATCTGCGGATACATACCGGTGAGAAACCTTTCATCTGTCCGCACTGCGATCGAGGGTTTTCGCAGCGCACCAACCTCAAGGAGCACGTGCGCCGACACCAGGGCAGCAAGCCGTTCCAATGCGACCATTGTGATCAAGCGTGAGTTGACGTATTTCATCTCTACCGACAAAATTAACAAAATGAGAATCACATATTACATGTATACGTCGATTTACACAGTACTTGCTGTACATTTACAGCTAAAATCATCCATAAAGGAATCGTCGAATTGAGAAAAAAATTAGGTTACCTTCGATTCCAACGTGATATTAATCAATGCTCGGCTCAATATGATGAGGTCCATAAAGATCTAACAAGAAATCCGAAGCAAATGTTAACACTTTGTGGTCGGGCCCCTTGAGCAATACAGTCAAGCCTGTAGCGGGTGTTTTTTGCGATTAGCGCCAAAAAATATTTCTTTCTTAAAATCGACACAACTTCTAAACCGAACAATATTTTTAATTGAAATTTTCAAAGAAGTGATATTTGACATTTAATCTTTAAAAATAAATTATAAACACTCTGATTACGTCTTAATTTCATTATATTTCTAAGCTGAATATAAAAACGTATTCTCAATTATCTAAATGGCACTCCACATCCCATAGATAAATTTTTGAAACATTCTATGTAAAAGATAATATATTTATTCTTACTGTATAATTATATAATAAATAATAATATATACTTGCAATTCCTGCAAGTTTAGAACCACTGGAAGTTTGAAATCTGAATGACGTAAATCGAGAAACATGTGTCTCCGAATAGGAACACTCGGGTTTAAAATAACTCATGAGTTTTATTGCCACTTGTCGAAAAAAAATTGCCGTGCGTTTTGTGTCACGCCGAAATACAAGCCCGAGAGAAGACGGGTCCCGCAAACGACCGACAGGATACAAAAACGAAATATTTCATTTCCCGACCATAAAGTGTTAATAACGGATTTTATCACCGAATCTCCTCGAGGTGTAAATGCTTCTCCTTCAAACATCGAATCGGCACAAATGATTTCGAGTCATGAAAGTGACTTCGGACCAGTCACGAAGAAGAGATTGATTAATTTCTTTATGAATCTTTTGGACTTAATTTTTTTGTTCCTCTATATATGCTTTATGTGTATTTAATTATTAAAAATATATATTTATTTATACTTTTTAATAATTTGCTTTACTTATGTATTTTAAAAAACAAGTTTTACATTAAAAAATATACAATTTCGATTTATACATTTTTCTCAGGAACCTATCTCCCGTGTAAATCGAAAAAGGTGTATATGTGTATTCTTCGCCAGGAATATCTAATTGCATCGGTTTTTCTTGCCAGATTTGTATCTAAAGGCGAACTGAAAGCGCACACTCGGAAGCACAGCGGGGCCCACCCGTTTGTCTGCGATCTCTGCGGCGGGGGCTTCACAACATCCAGTTCGCTGTCCAAGCACAAACGGATTCACACGGGCGAGAGACGCTACAAGTGCAACTTCTGCCCGATGCGGTTCACGGCTATCGATACACTCACAAAACACAGACGCACTCACACCGGGGAGAAGCCTTACAAGTGAGTGATCAACTTCATCAGGACTTCAACTTCACAGCGCTGATGATGGCTAAACCTATTGCCGTTATCATCAGACTGTATAGCGAAGTAAAAATTATATTCTTACGTCACTTTTAAGGTGTCAACTGTCACTTCTTGATATATAAAAACAACCCCGGTCAATATCATAGATTTTGAAAATGTCAACATTTACAAGATTATCACTTCGAAATTGACAGTCATTTCACTGTTGAAATGAATAGAATGCCTGAAGATGCCGAAAGGCGAATCTTGGGATTCCACCAAGATTCCAACAAGCGCCGCCACCACAGATAATATCAAGGAGAGCGCTCGGTGGAATATCAATATCTTATTTGAATTTTTAAAACTTCATTTTGTCACTCATAACCCGGGTTTCGCCTTTCGGCATCATCAGGCATTCCGTCACATAGATGTCTCTCGCTCTGTCAGTTCTGTTGCATCCTCGTGATGGAATGCCTGAAGATGCCGAAAGGTGAAACCCTGGTCGTCGGCGACAAATGATGTGGAATCGTTCAAAGTTGCAACAATTCAAACTTGATTAGCTAATTATCGATTTGATTTCCCGTTGATATGCTCTTTATTTTCTTCCGTTTACAGGTGCACCCATTGCGAGAAGGCGTTCGCTCAGCGCAACGATCTCAAAACGCACATCCGGACTCACACGGGCGAGAGGCCCTACAGCTGCGCCATGTGCGGCATGGCCTTCCGCCAGAAGTCCGCTCTGAAGACCCACTACAAGGTCCACAACAGGCCCCCGAAGGACCCCAACGCCACCAAACCCGTGAGAAAGAAGAAGGCCGAGTCCGAAACGGAGAGATCGCAGGTCGCCGTAACGGTTTGTAACATTCTGTCATCGCGTGCCGCTTTGAACTGATTGTAGTCTCGCTTTCGCCTTCAGGCGTTCTATTCTAATTTGAATTGCACAAAAAATCCCGAAAGAATATACATATATGTATATAATCAATGATTTCGACTGAGGTGCTTGATGAAATTTCAATATCAAATTTGAATTTTCGAAACTTTGTACGATTCCATGTGTTTTGTCACCAACGATCCGGGTTTCTCTTTTCCACATCTAAAGGCCATCTATCACACAGTTGCAACAGAACTGACGATTGCACATTTTTCGTCACTAACTACCCGGGTTTCGCCTTTCGGCATCTTCAGGCATCCTATAACGCGGATGCGTCACAACTGACAGAGCGAGAGACATCCGTATGATGGAACGCCTGATGATGCCGAAAGGCGAAACCCAGATTATGAGTGGCAAAGTATACAGTTTTAAAAATTCAGATTAGGTATTTACCTTCCACCGAGCGCTCTCAGTCGATAGCGTAAACAATTTAAAAATCTTTGATACTGTCTGCGGTGGCGGCGCTCGGTGGAATCTCACAATCATATTTGAATCGTTGAAACTTTGCATGTTCCACAATGACCCCCCCCCCCGGGTTTCGCATTTCGGCATTTTCAGGCATTCTATTCATTTCAACAGTTAAGTGACTTTCAATTTTGAAGCGATAATCTTGTAAACAATGATTTTTGATCAAAGGTTTTCACAACAACCATAAAAGTGTAAGTGTGCCCTATGTATAATGTAAAATAGTTTTTGAAACCCTGGGTCGTAATCGAAATTAAACATGCACCTATAGCTTGAACGATTCAAATCTTTCAAAGAAATAATGTAAAATTCCATTAAGCGCTCTCAGTTTTTATCTTAACCCTTTGAGGGCATTTTTTTTATAGTATAACTCAATTGCCAACACTCACTACACAATTTTGATTATATGCTGTCGTTTGTCGAGTGTGAAAGGTTAAATTGTATGGCACAAATCAGGTTATATACTGATTCTTCTCTCTGGTTCCAGATTCCGGATAAAACTCAGCAGGAAGAGGAAGAAAAAACCTTCCTGATGTCGTACGGGGATGCCGTTTTGTGAAACCGGTCGACTGGACATAAATTAACTCAATTTGTATCTAAATCATGTTCTGTAAATAGTCAGAAATGGGACATACCATAATTAAGCATTTGTCCATCTGGGAATGGTACCCAATGCTGCTTATATATATATATTTGACAATTTTCTTTTTCGGTGGATCACCAATATGGTACAGATGAAATTGTACAGACAAAATGGTACAGAGAATATGGAAAAAACTAAATTTTAGGGACAAAATGGTACATATATTACGTTATGAACAAAATGGTAAAAAAATTATGTCAATTGAATTGGCATTCACTTGGTAGAACTCTATTATCACACGATGAAAAAAAATAGCAATGTATTTAAGTTCTACAAAATTATTTTTAAAAATATAATTGATAGCTATTTCGGCTCAAGCCATCGTCAGCTACACAGCTATATATAGATAAGCAAATGTTAGTTTAAGCATAGTACTGACGATGGCGTGAGCCGAAATAGCTATCAACTATATTTTTAAAAATAATTTTGTAGAACTAAAATGCATTGCTATTTTTTTCACCGTGTTAAAAACATTATGTTGCGGACAAAATGGTACAGACAAATTTGTACGGACGAAATGGTATGAAGTAAATTTAAACACTTAAAAAATAAATACCACTTCTGGGCTAGCTTTCAAATCTTATCTTGAGTAACAAACAGTTCTCGTAGAAAAAGTTCTGCTGTCACGAGCTCTATCGGGAGTATATATGAAAAAGTAAATGCTTTATTACATTCGCGCCATTTTGTGACCGCACGATTATGTCACAAGACCAATTTTGATTATTTGAGTATTACAAATATTTTTTCTTTTAATCTTTTCCCCTAATGACAGATTTGCTACTCATCCTTGAGGAATGCTACGCCGATTGCTGACCTTAAGTACTGGCAAGTCCGATAGTGCAACATCCATACTTGAAGCGTTAAGTGGGTTTCCATTTATCCGTGTATGAATTTCAAATTGAAAATTTCGAATATCCCGCGCGTTGGCGCTACAGCTAAAAAATAACACATTAATATCTACGCCTGGCCTATAGCCGAGCGATCAAACACCGACTCTAAATTGATCAACATGTGGTTTAGGGGTTTCTAATGGATTCCATCTCGACATAAGTTTTTCTTTATTTTTGTACATATAAAAAAATTCATTTTATTTGGTACTATTTTGACAATTTTATATTTCATTATCAATAGATCGATTTGTTAAACCGGTCCTAATCTATTATAACAATTAAAAATTGTACTGAAGTCGTGTTATTGTGACTTTTTCGAGAATATCTCAATGAATAATCTTTACGGAATCGGTTGATCGATCTTTAATTTAATGCACATAAATTGGAAAAATGCTCGTTCACCATAAGATTGTTAACATTCGAATTATTCAACTAAACATCGGGTGTTCGAATATCCTAAAGAATAAAAAGCGTTTGAGTTATACGTGTTTCAACGGCAGTAAGAACAACTGTTCCAAATACACCTCATTGTGGTTCGACAGTCCTAGAATAATACAATGTCCCAATTGGTCGTCTGAAGGCGACGCCCGTTATTTTTTTTTAATGTCATTTTTATGTAAACACATAATTACATTACACAATTATTTTAATCATATTTTTGTATCGACTATACATAATTAGAAAATAAAATAAAAAAAATTAAAAATGATTTTGTTTATTGCTCTGACCATATACGCTACCTATGCGGAGGGTGTGACCAACAAGTGGCACTTTGATTTTTAGACCAATTAAAATCAAGCAATAACTAACAGTGACTTCAGACGCACATCTCAACAGTTAAATCAAGTTTGGGACCCTCTAAAACAATTTTTTTTTAATTTTTCCCCCCCCAATATTATATTTTTATACGCCATGCTTTTGCTCTACTGATCAAATTATTGCTTATAGTATACAAATAAATCAAACTTTTTTTTCTTCATCCATGTCTGCCCCCAATGTGCGTCATATGGCATTCAAAAAAGGAACGGTAACGAAGGTTCTTCAACACAAAAACTCATTGTAAATCTATGATATCGACTGAAGGTGCTTGATGGAACTTCATTATTAAATTTGAATTGTTACAACTTTGTACGATTCCTTATGTTTTGTCACTAATGACACGGGTTTTGCCTTTCGGCGTTTTCATGCATCACACAGATGCAACAGTTCAGTTGCAGTCGGGTCAGTTTGGTTGCGTCCGTGTGATGGAATACCTAAAGATGCCAAAAAGCGAAACCTGGGTCGTTAGTGAAAAAACATATGGAATCGCATAAAGTTGTAACAATTCAAATTAAATATTTAAATAATTGATTACGCTGATATAACAATATTTAAGTATATTAAAACAGACAGTAACAAAAAAAATATAATTTAAAAATACAACATGAAATTCGATCGTTTGTTGAAATAATATCACTTCGCGGACCACCAATTGAGAAGCTATGGTTTTGAGCATTGACAGTATTGCTTCGGATGTCGACACAGTCCACGTGGACAAGAGTGAGTTCAGATGGATACCGTTTATTGCGTTAATATAGAGTTTACTCAATTTCATTGTTTTTATTTATAAATATTTCTTTATTTATCTTTTATTTATTAATTTATTTATAAGTATTTTAAAATTTCAAAAAAAAATGACAATTGCTTTGACCTACTTGAAAATATTGATTAATAGCCTGAGATGCGATGAGCGAAAAACGTATGACATCAAAACTTGATTTTGCAAATCTTGAATGAACTTTGTCGATTTTTGTCTACATAATATGTTTATAAAATGTGACTGGTGCAAATTTTTGTTTGTGTTTAATTCACATTTAAAAGTGCTCTCTCACCTTCTCAATGTAACCAATGTGACTTTTAAACAGATAGACAAGGCTTAAAACGAAAAGCGGTTCAATTGTGATATTTGTGATTTCAAAACGGCACATGTTTTCAATTTAAAGCAACATTGAATACACTCTCAAAAAAAAATCAAATGTGGTCAATGTAATTTCGAAACAATGCAGTATTTTTTTCATTTAAAAATAAATCTATTATGATGGAAAATCTTTAAAATATTATATAGCATTTGTTATTACCAATTTATTTGTTTGACCATGTTAAAGTTTCACACAATTTCGCATTTCGTAAAATAACCCCTGTAATTGTGATCAATATGATTTCAAAACTACGCACAGTTTTTTGTTGATATGTGTTTATTTATTTTTTCTTTATAGAGGGATAAAATTATACATGCAGTTGATAAGCAATTTGTTGTATCCGTGTGATAGAATGCATGAAGATGCCGAAAGGCGGCACCCGGGTCTTTAGTGACAAAAGATGTAGAATCGTACAAACAATTCAAATTAGAAAATATTATAATACACAGATATTCAAATTACATCAAGCATCCTCAGGTGATTTTTTGAACTGTTCATCAGAATGTCGTTGTTGTTCTGATGAGGGCTAAGCCGAAATAGCTATCAACTTTATCCATTATAAATTTTATAGAACTAAAATACATAGCTAGTTTTTCAGTAGGATTTATACTTGAAAAAAGCGTGAAGACAAAGCGACTGCCTAATTGACACGTACCTCAATTATTAATTTGCAAATAAGCTACCTTTACTATGTCTATGGATAAATCGATTGTTTCGCTATACAACGACGCATCATTTTGTCTATGGTTAATTTATATCTTTTAAAACCGTGTTTTTCCGTATTCTTGTCAGGAAATTCAACGAAATGGATATCAAAATTGAACCCGACGACCGCTCGTCGTGTTCAAATTATCCAGAAAATATTTACAACCAGACAGATAATCAAGAAATGGGTGACATATCCAACGAGGGTCAATCAACTGTATACAAATATGACGTTCCAGTAAAACAGGAACATTTGGAACTTACCGAAGGAAATGAGGTATAAACAAGAATTGAATGAAACATATCGATAAATAAACACCTTTTTAGTCATTAAAGACTTTTTCAAAGATTAAATCAATTTGCAATTTAAATGCAACATTGTGGTTTATTTATTTTGACGGTTTGTTTTTACAGTCGTTTGTAAGGTGTAAACTATATAAATATTGACGTCTCAGCCGTTGAGACGACGGCTCAGGTTGTAAATGACAAAACTTGTGGAAGTATACGCAGTTTTAACAAGTCAGATTCGATAATTTTTGATATCGACTGAAGGCGCTTGATGGAATTTCGATATCAAATTTAAATCGTTGGAACTTAGTACGACTCCGCATGTTTTATCACTAACGGGTCGAGTTTAGCCTTTCGGCATCCTCAAGTATTCTGTCACACGGTAAAGTAGAAATAATCATCATAATTCCCGAAGATGCCGAAAGGCGAAACCCAGTTCGTACTGATGAAATTGAATAAAATATCATTTTAACCAATACTGACTAATGACTTTGTAATAAGAGAGTTTTACTTGAATATTTATACAGTGGGTGATTGATTAGCAAGTACAATCTGTTCCAAGACCATGCTCGCAATCCAAGTTGTTCGTTAACCGAACACTGATTCACCGTTGATTTTTATTATGGATTCGCTTAAATTCATTATCCGAATATGTTTTCGTTGTCCGAACACAAAAATCTTTCACAATTGTGCTCGTTGTCCGAGTTGATCGTACTACGAACTGTTCGTTAACCGAATTACCCACCATATTTGAGTATACTTGCTCAATAAGAAAATTAACTGCTCGTATAGTAAAAGTATTGAACTAATTGGGAATATTTATTTCCGAAATTTCCTTTTTTTGATGTTTTGATGCTATTACTTAACACCTTCGTCGGCGTTCTGGTTTATTGCTATATTCTTAATTTTTTTTTATTAACACCGCTGAACTAATTTTTGAAATAATCGTTGGAATCCATTTAACATGTCTCGGCAGAAAACGGGTTAGTTAAGTTTTAAAAGTGACAAAAATTATGTAACAATTTGTTCGTTTTTTTTTTTAAATCCATGTCTGCTACTGATGTAAAACATATTGTCTTCTAAAAGTGATATCCGAGTAGTTTATTCAATGAGAACTAATTGTTAACCTCTTTTATAAGACGAGTGAAAGTATCCGGGATAAAGCTAGCACAGGACTAGTTGATAGCTAATCTCTTAATGGGACAAAAATGTAACTTTCTAACTTATTCTAATAAATGCCTCTCTTTTTATGTTGCTAAGGATGTCGCTGAGAATTCTCTGAAGTCTGATGAAAATATACATTGGCGCAATCGAAAAGGTTCAGCACGAAAAGGTCCTCATTCTTTGGAAGAAGAAGATTTGAATACTGGTGAATGCTCGTATGCTGAATGGACACCAGATCAGGTTAAGAAATATAAACATTTAGACTTTAAAAAATCTAATACTGTAACAATTGGCTGTGCCGTAGTCGAATGGTACATAATAAATAGGAACCGAAGACCTCATCTCATTCCATCAGTGTTCTATTCCGATTTAATGCTCTTGGTATTACTCGGGAACAAGAAATTCTAACAGTGCTTAACAAGCAGCTCTTGTGAAAGTGTCATAATTCGATATTAGTTTTATCAAAGTCTTATATCAGCGATAATATGCTCGGCATTAGGGGCGGGCGTGGCTAAAAAGTTTTAAATTCAAATAATAAATTTTTTGGTTGATAGCCATTTCGTCTATATGTATATATTATATTATAAAAACTTTCACGTTTCAACTAAGCATATCTTATAAAAAAAATTGTAGAACTACAATAAAATGCGTTGCTATTTTTTCACCGTGTTATGATGGAGTTCTACCAAGTAAATGCCAATTCAATCAATAAATGTGTTATTATTCAAAAAAAATGGCATTTGCTTGGTAGAGATTCGTTATAATTATGTAAAAGTATTTAACCGGTTAACTGCCAAAAGCGTTTTAAAACGCATAATTTTCTGTGAACGGAGCGCCGCTCATACGAAAATTACGTCTTAAGACGCGCCGTTTTAACAATCTTGACCTTGGTTTTTTGACAATCCTGCACCATGAACAATTAATTTTATGATTATGGATAAATAACTGCACGACTGGCGCGCTCTTCATTTATTTGTTAAGTTTTATAAGTAAACTTTATTACACTTTCAATAACGATATGTTTAGAAGGTTTTATTTTTGTCGTAAAATTCGCGGCGTGCTGGGTACCGTCATACATGTACCTGCCGGCAGTTAACCGGTTAAGGATTACATGCTCTGTTATCTTTAGCTTGTAAACTAGTGGTATCTCTATTGACAGGGTGGTTGTTTTTTTGTCAGCGACATTTGCTTTAATTAATTAAACATAATAAAATTAATGTCGATTGCAATTTTCGTTGTTTTCTAGTTTCTTTCGACGAATGTGGAATCTTCCGTAGATAAAAATCATTCACCATGGGACTCGTTACGTGCAAAAGCAGATGTTTCCTTTGTTGAAATCGAAGTCAACCGGTCGGAAGTCGAAAACGAATCTTCGAAATCCGAACGCGTTTCCAATACAGCGTTGGGCAAATGCTCGTCGCACGAACCCGACTTTGTTTGCAGCGGATGCATCGACACGACCGCCACACCTCGTTCATTAAAAGGCCACGCGACTGTCCACACCGGGTCAAAACATTCCAACGAACCCGGTTCATTCGTCGAGTGTTTGAACGACTCCGACGACAAACCGTTCAAATGTGACAAGTGTGATTTCAAATCGGCGTATTTGTACAAGATAAAAAACCACAGTATGTCACACAGCGGAGAAAAACCCTTTAAGTGTGATCAGTGCGATTTCAAATCCGCGTATAGCTACAATTTAAAAACTCACAAAATGACGCACGCCGGCGAAATGCCTTACAAGTGTAGCCAGTGTGATTTTAAATCTACCAAGTTTTACTACTTAAAAAGACACCAGTTGTCCCACACCGGGGAAAAACCTTTCAAATGTGAACTCTGTGACTTTAGATCGGCTCGCGCCTTCGATTTGAAGACTCACAAAATGTTTCACTCCGGAGAGAAGCCTTACAAGTGCGACCAGTGCGATTTCAAGGCCACTCAGTCATCAAACCTAAGGAAACACAAAATGTCGCACACTGGCGAAAAGCCATTTCAGTGTGATCAGTGTGATTATAAATCTACCGATTCGCGTTGCTTACGGCGGCATAAAATAACACATACGAAACAAAACCCTCTAAAGTGTGACAATAGTGTTAAAAAAGAGAAGAAATCTACAAGCTGAAAAAGCGCTAAATCCACGCTGTCTTAAAAAATTGATTTTTGTTATTTCCACACCTAAATTATGTATTTTTTTTCAACTGATAAACAACATATTCAAACAATAAAACATAGTTTTTGATACTTTTATGTCCAGGACTTCTTGTCTCATATAAGTGATAGTTCAAAGTGAAATTTTGATCAAACGTTTTTATAAAGGTTAAAAGGCTAGGCTACAGTTAACTAAGAATCTAAGTCAGTTCTGTTGCATCCGTGTGATGGAATGCCTGAAGATGCCGAAAGGTGAAACTCGGGTCGTTAGTGATAAAACATGTAGAATCGCACAAAGTTGTAACAATTCATATTTGATATTGAAATTCCATCAAGCACCTTTAGTCGATATCATAAATTTACTGAATGATTTAATTTAAAATGGGGGTGTTTGATGGGTTTCAATATTATGTTTGAATAGTTCAAACTCTATTGACTTCCGTCTGTTCTTTACGACTTAAATTCAATTTAAAATATAAGCAATGAAATGATGGAAATGAAAAATGAGGTAAATTTCCTAATTACATTTTAACGGTATTTGGTTGATGTGAACACCTCTTATAAGAATGTTTTGGCTATCAATTATTTTTACAAGATTTAATGTCATATAAACCAAATCAATAGTTAAAAAAAATAATTTAATTCACCTCCTACACTAAGGGTATATTTACTGTCTGTCAGATCTATTTCATCACAGTGAAAGAATGTCTGGAAATGATAAATGATGGCTCGGGTTGTAAGTGACAAAACTTGTAGAAATAGACGCAGTTTTTTAGATTCAAATTTAATCATTTACGATATCGACTGAAGGTGCTTGATGGAATTTCAATATTTAATTAAAATTTTGTACGATTCCACGAGTTTCCTCACAAACGATCCGGGTTTTGCCTTTCGACATTATCAGTCATTCTATCACACGAATTCAACAGAACTGGCGTGTACTTTCTGTAATTACTGTTGTTAATTGTGTGCCAATTCTATTGCACTCGTGTTGTAGAATGTTTAAAGGTGCCGAAAGGCGAAACCCGGGTCGTTAATGACAAAACACGTATCTTATAAAATTTCAGCAATTCAATCATAATAAAAAATGTTTGAATGCGGTCGACATTAGCACCACGGGTCGTGTACATTATAATTGAAATAATTATTTTACATTTGATGTATTAGGCACAAGTAAAATAAACAACTTCCAAATATTGTTCAAATATGTTTTTTACTGTGTAATTCGCTTGTATATAACCGTTGCAAACTATTCATTGTATGCCTGAAGATGCCGTAAGGTGAATCCTGGTGTTACCCAAAATACTGTCGATGAGTCATTGATGAAACGATTGTACAACAAAAATAATAATCAACTAAATTTTTACTAATTTATGATATCGACTGAAGGTGCTTGATGGAGTTTCAATATCAAATTTGAATTGTTACAACTTTGTAAGATTCCACATGTATTGTCACTTACGACCCGGGTTTCGGCATCTAAGTCGTCAGTTCTGTTGCGTCCGTGTAATAGAGTGCCCGAAGATGCCGAAAGGCGAAACCAAGGTAAACAAAGTTGTAACAATTCAAATTTAAACTTTTAGCGTTAATAAAACTTCTCACAAGAAATCGATTGTATTGAAAGTTATATCAGTTGTATATTTGGCTCCTTGCTTAAGGGTTTGTGTTTTTTTTAATAATTAACTCATTTTGTATAGTACAAATTTTATCCGTTAAAGGTGTGATAA
The DNA here is from genome assembly GCA_028555115.1 of Himalopsyche japonica. Lineage (NCBI taxonomy): Eukaryota > Metazoa > Arthropoda > Insecta > Trichoptera > Rhyacophilidae > Himalopsyche > Himalopsyche japonica. Next base: position 78,461 of record JAHFWJ010000049.1, on the reverse strand, counting down.
AATGCTTAAAGAACCCGGATCGTTATTGACAAAACATGTAAAAAGTTTCAAAACATGTTTATTTTAAATCACACTTGAAAGGCTTTTTTACCAGTGCGAATTAAGTAGTGTTTTTAAGCCAGATGATTGTGCAGATTTAAAATCACAGCTGTCACATTTGTAACGGTTTTCTTTCCTTGATAAATGGTGGAACACTTGATTCAATCTTGACGTGTGACAATTTATGCGTTTTGGAATGGGAATTAAGTGTATATTTAAAGTCAGATTGATCGCAGTGAAAGGGTCTTTCACCGGTGTGTGACATAACATGTGTTTTCAGACGAGACAAATGTGTAGATTTATAGGCACAGAAATCACATTTCAATGATTTCTTTAACGACGAAGAAGACGCACATTCAAAATCACAAGCCTCGCAATTCAACGGTTTTTCTCCTGTGTGCGACATTTTGTGCGTTTTGTATCGACACAAGTGTTTTGTTTTGAATTAGCAATATTCGCAGTTGAATGACAATGTGATATTTTCTGTGTTTGTGTGGGATTGCTGTGATTTAATATGTGTTGTGTGAGCGAATTGCGCGAAGGAAGTATGTCGGAACAATAACAGCAGACAAAGTTATTTTCGAAAAAAATCATTTTTTCTAAGAATATGACTGGAAAATCTTTGCAAAAAATATTTTTTGTATCTTGACTGTCGACTTCAATTTTAGCCGCAAGAACTCTTATGTCGAGCCTAACTCGACATTTGCGGGCAAATTGAAAAAAAATTAAATTACGATTTTTACAACCTTTTTTCCTTTCAAGAACCGTTTTTTGATATTGCACAGGGTTTATTTTGTTCGATTACAACATTAGGTATAAGAAAACAATTATATTATAATAGCAATAAAACAATCAAAGCGGCAATGTCTAATTGCAAATGCCGACCGTAAACAAACAATCATTACGTATGCAGCTGTACCCATTATTCTAGATCTTTAAAGGATACCCAGTCTGCAGTTGTACCGCATCTTTGTTTCCGAAAACATATACTAAGTAGTAGTAAAACTTATAAGTTACAAAAAAAAAATACTGTTCAGAGCTGTTTTGTATCATATAAGTCAGATGTGATAAAAAAAAAACCTACGTAAAAGCAATACCGTCTGATGTCAGAATGACGCGTAGCTGGTCTCGTAATATTTTCGATTGATCTATTTTATTTTGTTTCGTTGGTTTACATTATTAATTCTATAATAATAAAGATGCCACGAATTACAAAAAGAATTGCCACAACCAATAATGTAGTGAAGATGAATATATGTCTCAAGTTGAAAATGAATTCGACGTATTGGACGACTGTGCTGATACTGCAATTTCTGAGCTAGAACTTTTACTCTATGTCCGGACTTTTTAAGAAGAAATTTTTCCTAGAAGAAGAAGACGTATTAGTAACTTTTAGTACAAAGACAAAAAGAGTCACTAACTTTCTCTAATAACTAATCTCAATGGCAAATTTATGACGCATTATATACCTCAGGAAAATTTATCTGTTTAAGAAAATAAATTTGTGGGATTTTTTTGAATTTCGAATTAAGTAAGTACATATAATTAAAAATAATGCGGGAAAACATTTTGAAACTTAAAAAACAATTTTGAAAAAATGGCGGAATAAATTTCGAAATTCAAAAATAAATTTGTGAGAACTTATTTGAACTTCGAATTAAATATAATTTTAAAAAAAATTGGGAAAATATTTTCAATTAAAGTTTTTTTTGTATAAATAGGTTTTACAAAACGGCGAGAAATTTTTTCGAAATTCTAATCTTTTAATAATTGGGTTTCGCCTTTTAGCTTAGGAAATTGATACGATTACAAAGTTGTAAAAATTCAAATTTTATTTATTATTTAAAGAATACTTTAAATTTAATTTTCTATTATGGCAGTTATTCTGCAACATAACCTAAAAATCAAACGTCACAACAAAACTTTATCGTAAATCTGTACTCAAAATAAGTTGTCGGTAATGTATTTGAATGGACCAAGATTCGTCTGAAAAACGAAGCCTTCCGTATCTCGTTGTGGTCGGTTCAATCGACAATCCTGTTCACTCTACTGTGGAAGATAAACAAATGAACTCGGAAGTGATTCAAGAAGTTATTACGGCGGACGACAATACGGTAGAGGCCATTCTCAAAACGACGAATCCTAAAACGCAGTGTGTACACAACCCGCGGGTTCAAATGCGCACTTTGCCCTAGTTCCTTTATCAACAAAGTTTGTATCGCCACTTTGACAGGAAGCACGAAGGGGCTGTAATGATCAGAAAAACTGGAATAATTCCCGTTAAACAATCCCTGTGTCGCGAAGAGGGGTGCGCGGCTGCCTTCGGCAAATCGGGACTTCTCAGGAAACACCTGGAAGAGGTACACGGCTTTCAGATGGGATGCCAGCGATTGACTTTCAAAAACATGAAAGGTAAATTTCTCGTCAATATTTCGGGTTTTTGGACCGTACTCTCTCGTTTGTTATTAGATGATAATGTGAGGTGTTAACTGTCACTTCTTGATGGAAAAGTACGATATTATTCAGTTGATAATTCTCGCGATGAGCGAAACTGGTTGTGATCGAAAAATATATTGTGGAAACAAGTATTAAAAAATGTGTTTTTACTATTCAAAATATGCCTTTCCATCAAGAAGTGACAGTTAACACTTAAATACGAACAATACTTTGTAATTTTACCACAATTTTAAATTATTTAAATCAGAACCGGTTTCATTTATCGCGAGCATTATCATCAGATACAAATCAAATCAAGCCCGTTTATTCAGTTTATTGATTGTATTGACATTTACTAATTAGAACTCTATTATATACCTCATAGAACTGTTTCTGACAAAATACATTCTAACACTTATTATACTTCAAAAATTTATTGAATAATATCGGTTTGAAACAAACGTTTCCTGTGAGAGATACATCGGTTAATTTTGATTTTAATCTACTTGTTGTGTACTTTTCAGGGTTCGATGCGTGGAAGACGGCTGAAGAAACCAAAACTTGTTCACGCTACTATTGTAGAGGTGTGCAGCAACAACTGACGACTGACAAATGGTCAGTAAATTTATATCAGTGCAAGAAAATTGTTATTTATATGTAAATGTACAATAGTACAAAAAAAGGCCAATTTTTGGTTAGTATTTATGTCCCATCCATCCGATCCTCAAAATGAGTCACAGCAAGAGTGATTAGCCAACGATTCATTGCGTCTTACCTCTATCTTTCTATACCAACTCCTTGCAAGTACCATAGAGCAACTGTTTCAGAAAGAAGCAGATACTATTCCATTTACAGTCGGTTCTGTTGCAAACGCGCAATAGAACAACATCTTAAGATACCAAAAGACGAAACACAGATCGTTGTCGACGAAACATATGGAATTGCACAGAATTTCATCAATTCAATTGCGTCTTTATTATTTAAAATATGATTTTATACATTTCCAGTAAGAAGTGAGTAAGTCGGTACGCTAAATTTGATTTACTTGGTAGAACTCTTGAATCGATTGTTTCGTATGTTTGTTTTTTTCAACGCTATCATAGCTATTTATCATTTGATAATGCTCGCGTCGAACGAAACCGGCTCTGATCTTGCTAATGTAAAATTGTTGAAGTATTATGTACGGGCTGATAGTTGACGCTCAAACATAAAAAATGAGACGATGTTGAAAATTATCTATCTATTGATTGAATTGGCATTTACTCGGTAGAACTCCATTATAACACGGTAAAAAAAAAATGGCTATCTATTTTAGTTCTGCGAAATTTATAAGCCGTATAGTTTACAGCTATTTCGGCTTATGCCCTCATCAGAACTTTTACGACTATGTGTGTGTTGATAATTAATTCGTTTTTTTTTGATTGCTTGTTTTGCGAACAGGGTGTGGCTGTGCCATAGATCCGGGCGAGGTAAACGCAGCGTTGGACCCAACAAGAAACCCTGGCGTCATGACAGTCACAAAATCGGCTACCAATGCATGTCTCAGATCGAAACGGCTAAGTCCGACAATGAGATAGTTGTAAAATATTACAACACTCATTACAAACACGACTTCGGCGCAAAGTACCTGCCGCTGTCCGATTGGGACAGGGCGATCGTCGTCGCGCAGCTCCTGCAGGGTCTCGGCACCACCAAAATCCTGAAAAACATCCGATCCACCTGCGACAAAGACTCCAGACTGTTCCTCATCAAACACAAGGACGTGTACAACATCAGAAAGTCGTTTGGCTTTACGCTGTACGACGGGCAAGAGATCGATCACGGCGACGACGGTTCCGGAGAAGGTTCACCGAGCGATAACTGCCCGAAGAGTTATTTGGTCAACAGCTGACCACTGAAAGAAAAGATCGCTTAAAATAAATTAACCCTTCGACTGCTATCATCTCAAATAGTGTCAAGACTATGTCGATGTGTATTGATTGAATCGGCATTTACTTGGTAGAACTCCATTACAACGCGGTGAAAAAATAGCAAAGTATTTTGGTTCTATAAATTTTCAAGATAGCTATCAATTATACCAGCGGTCGGCAAACTTTTTGGACTCGTGGAGCATCAAATGGACTTGTTATATTACACATTCAAATAAAAGCATTGAAAAATGCAACTAGTTCATAAAATTGTTCTTGGATATTTGAAACAATAAAATTTATACTTGGCTCCGATAGAACTGCAAGAAGAAGAATTGAATGTTGGCCAATGTTAGAAGATTTTAAAATCTCGGGTGATCGGTAGGATTTAAAAGGTTGGGAACCGTCGACTGGACAAAACGGTCGAGTGAAAAACCAGTGACGTTTCTTTCAACAGTGATATATTATCTTTCTAATGATGATATAAAAATTCAATTGTAAAAAATTGCGTTGCGTTCTTTTCTGCGTGCAAACGTGTAACAATAAATTTCATTTTCGTATATACAAACATATAATAACTTCGTAGACGCGTTAACATGGATATAATATCGTGACTATAATTTCGCACGCCCCATGAAGGTAACTTTGTGTAGCGTTTTTTTTTTAGACTTGCAAACACGTTATAATAAATTTTCGTTTCACTCATAAATACGATATACATAATAAAAAACATAACTTCATAAACGTGGTCGAGGTGACTAAAATTTAGAGGGCCCCAGCGTCGTTACTATAATTCAACCTAATATTAAAAGATTATATCGAAATAAAAACAATTCACCAAAGCTACGTTTTTATCATTTGGCATAAAAAAAAAATTTAACTCAAAATATCGAAACGCGTTAACAACCAGCCCTCGGGTGGGCTTAAATAAGTATTCCAGCGTAAGAAATTCATAAACGAGTATTTCAACCGTAGGTGATTAATACGAAAGATTGTTGTAAATTGCTAAAGTTCAATCTTTTGGTTAGAGCACTTGTAAAAAAAAAATTCAAAACAGGAGAAAAACATCACAAACAAACCGATTGAAAAAGAAATATACGAATAGAGTATTATTTCAAAAGTAGTCTCTTGGAGCTCGATTGAATAAATGACGTTCGACCTCATACAGGATCGGCCGTCACCCGATACGGTTTTTAATTCTTTTTGACCGTATCACATCAAAATATTCTAATGCTGTAAATATTACTTTTGTGGGATACAATCTTTTAATTGACCGTACAATAAACTTCCGTGGATTAGGCCGCGTAGCATTTACGGTCATCAAATGACGAAAGCGTAAAAAAATGATTAACCCTTTGCACTCGTAAATTTTTTTGGGTGAGGGTAGCCTCAACTCATAATTAATTTCAAGCATTTTCCGGGATTCATAATCAAAACTTAAAATGAAAATAAATCGTATTTTCAACGGATTTTTGTTCAACAAAAAACTTACACAGCGAGCATAAGACTGTTTTTTAGTATTTCTATAGAAATACGATCGTAAAAAGTTTTTAATTTCTATTTTACGAAAGTTTCAATCCGAGTATATGAATTTTAAACATATGATAGAGAAAATATTATCTGCACGATATATGTAATATGATAAACAGCAATGAAAATCAATAAATTGTGGTACATAGAAAATATTCAAGCTTAAAGTTTTGGTTCCCAGTGGGGACATACGAGTGGAAAGGGTTAATATACGAGTGTAGTGTGTTACAACTTTTGTGCGAATATAATTTTTTTTTTGGTTACATTCTTAACGTAGGTTACACCCGAAACCGCCAACTGTCCTCCTTTTGAGGGTTAATTCAAAGTATGATATGGTCCGTTTTGGATGAGAAAAAAGCGGTCCGGAGTATTTGACTATGAATAATTTAAAATATCCGGAGTGGGAAGTCCTCGGAAGGGGCTATCTGGAGTTGTACGCAGTGCACAGTTCCCTCAGGGTGGCGCGGATGCTATCGTACGACGCGAAGCTCATTCCGACTGCGACAGGACCTTTAACCCAATTCATGCTGAGACCCTTGAAAAAGCCGCCTTTTATTCCTTCTTCCCTAAAAAAAAAAAACAAAAATCGAATTGGCATTTACTTGGTAGAACTCCATTATAACACGATGAAAAAAAAAGCTCACGCCATCGTCGGACCCGCCCAGTTCTAGTCCCGACGATGGCGTGAGCCGAAATAGCTATCAACTTTACCTTGTATAAAATTTTGTAGAACTGAATTACGTCGCTATTTTTTCACCGTGTCACAAACGGTCGACTCGTTTTGATTTAATTGAGGTGTATAACCGCCCTGCCAACGGGGATGCCTCTAGGATTATATTTAATTCAAAAGAATGCATTTTTTTTTAAATTATTGATAAGAATTTTAGTTGAGATCGCTCGGTTGACTTCTTTGCAAGTTTCTAACATTACATATAAAAAATTGCATATTTTTATCAAATCTGAATTGTTTAGTTGTTAATGATCCGGGTTTCGCCTTTTGACACTGATAACAGAACTGATGTAAAATAAACGGTTAGCGTCGCCTATATACCAAAGTTATTGATTACAGGAAAATACTTACCCCAAGGAAAGCAGTAAATTGCAGCTAAAATAATTCAGGCAATCTATCACACGGATGTCAGTTCTGTTGCATCCGTGTGATGGAATGCCCGAAGATGCCGAAAGGCGAATCCCGGGCCCTTGGTGACGAAACACGTGGAATCGTACAAAGTTGTAACAATTCAAATTTGGTTGCTTCGGAATCCTATCGACGTCTGTTTCAGCACCATGACATTGTAGGGAATTTCACATTTAGGTCTAAGTGCTCAATGACATTATTACATTGCATGTTTAACACCAAAACAACATTTTTTCAATCAACGTTTTTGAGAAGTCACAGACAGGAACAGCCTGCCAATCCGGATGCCAACAGAAACAGAAAGTTTGAGAACCACCGGCATTATACAAACCTATATATCTTTTTGAGAGTCCCTAATATTGTAGTGTACTGATATTTTCCCTCCTTGTCTCTCCTAGCTGTCTGCATGCGTCGCCTGAAAGAGACAGAAGATGCAATTAGTTAATCGGCATTTACTTCGTAAAACTCAACCAAAACAAGGTATTAATGCACTTAGCTGCACAAATATCACACGTATATGTTTTCCGATAGCTATTTCGGTTTCCGCCACCGTCAGAACTGTACAAACTAAATTTAAGCATACCATATTTTACATACCATATTTTAAATCGACAATATTATAATGTTTCCACTGATGACTCACCTTACGATGTCGAGGGGATAGCTGGAAGACTGTCCGAGCATACCGGCGATGCCACCAAACAGCAGGTTCACAAGCGCCGGTTGTTTTTCACCGTAGTGGTCTGGAACCAAAGCGAAACTCGAGTTCGGAACATATCTTTTAATTTATGATATCGACTGAAGGTGCCTGATGTGGAATTTCAATATGAAATTCGAATCGTTACAACTTTGTACGATTCCACATGTTACGTCACTAACGATGCGGGTTTTGCCCTTCGGCATCTTCAGGCATTCCATCGCACGAATGCAACAGAACTGGCGTACAGTAAACAGTTCGTCTATACACCAAAGTTATTAATTAAACCTAAAACAAATCTAATATTACTAATCCAATAGCAATTAACCATTGTGATAATTATCATTAACAATCTCGTTAATGAGTCATTCTTGAAAGGGTTTACAACAAATATTAATCATCTAACATTAATTATTAATTACTAAAAAACAATTGACAAAAAATAAATGAGGACAATTGGCAAGAGGAAGGCAGACAAATCTAGACCAGTGGTTCTCATGTGCGGTCACCAACAGTCATAGTAAATATTGATATTTAAAAAAAAAAAAGCTTTAAGTACCGTTGTAATAATAAAACTGTTCAAAAATTTTGGCCGAAGTTGTACGTTGACCATGAATCAAGTCAATGTAAAGAATCAACAACAATTGCTTTACTAATTTTGTCGACTTTACTGGCGACTGTATATTGCGAAAGATCATTCAGTGTAATGTACTTTATACTGTGAAATCTCACATGAGAACCACTGGTCTAGACACATTATATATTATTTTACTTGTTCACGTTAAAAGTAAATACACTTGTATGGAATTAGGTGGGATTTCACGACCATAGCTGACCTCTGTAGGCGTGTTTGAGGGAGTCGTATGTGAAGAAGGAGACGCCCGCGTAGGGTATCACGCCCATGATCGTCGGCACGTATCCTCGGTACAGCGCTGAAGGACCCTCGCACGTCCATATCTTTGTGAAGACCTGAAATAGCCCCCTGGAAATATCAACGGTGAAGAATTAATTTATTCATTCGACGCACGTTGCATTACCATGTTCAAATTTCTCACAACTAAAACACTTAATACATTTACACATGTTTCATAACTCTTGGGTCAGGTTTCACGTTTTGGCGTCTTCGGACGGAAATAAGTACCGCTCGCCTTGGGTTAAGTGTCTTCCTGTAATCGATAATTTTGGTATATATACGATATAACTGTTTATTTTACGTCAGCTCTGTCGCGTACGTGCGATAGAATGCCTGAAGATGCCGGAAGGCGAAACGCGAATCGTTACGTTACAATTTTAAAACACGTGTTTCGTCACCGATGCGATCGGGTTTCACCTTTTGGCATCTTCGGGCGGACGCAACAGAACAAACACACAGTGAACCACTCGTATCGGTTATCTACGAACGGAAGACAGGAAAAAACGTATTACCGCACTGAGAAAAAATAGCAATCTATTTCAGTTCTACAAAAAATTTTTTATTAGATATATTTGATGATTATTTGACTTATAACATTGATAGTTCTGACAATGGTGTGAACCGAAATAGCTATCAACTACGATGATCTATAAAAAAAAATTGTGGAACAAAAATACATTGCTATTTTTTCACTGTGTTATAATGTAGTTCTACCAAGTAAATGCCAATTCAATCAATAAAAAAAAACATATTCCTAAAAGCTAGAATCCATATATATATATATATATCTGGAACAACTTGAATTGGTATTGATTTTAACAACATTCAATAGATTTAGAGTGAATAATTCAAACTCAGCGCCTAAGTGTTTGCATCTTTGCAGTAGGGGTCATAGGATGACCGCTTTGGAGCAGCTGGAAATCAATAGACATCAAATATCACAAAGGATTCTTAACAAACTAATATATTGTTTAGCCCATTGATTAAACCGCTCCACTTTGGTCGAAGAGGTCTGATTTGCTTCCGTAATAGACCATTTCCGTGTCACATGTAAACTTATTGTCATAGCCGCATTTCTCAGTTTCATTTAAAAAATTTTAAAAAATTTAGCTTTATTGCGAGAAAGGAACAAGCTAGGCCGTTAAAACACGAGAGAAAATGTATTGTGTACCTTTTCTACACAGCTATATATAGATATACATAGTTCTGACGATGGCGTGAGCCAAAATAGCTATCAACTATATATTTTAAAAATAATTTTGTACTACTAAAAGATATTGCTAACCTTCCTAATTCAATCAATGAATTAGGAAGGTTAAATTGATCATTGAGTATAAACATTGAATTTGTTTGACCGCATTCTGACTTTTTACCGATGAAACTTTGGCATGGCGCTCGCGAAAAGCGAAACCGGCCGCGGTTAAAATCACGTTCAAACCCGAGCTACATTTTAGAAGATTATCAATATGACTAAGCGGGATATTCGAATGGCGTTCGTTCGTTGCTCACTTGTATTCTTGGGACGACGTGACGGCCAATCGCGCCCTGGCTAGGTCCAGCGGGTAAGTGAGCGACTGGGAAGTCACTCCGGCCAGGGATCCGGACAGGAACAGCAATCCCGGAGATCTTCTGGAACACAAACACAATAATCACGGTGAGCGATTGGTTTACACACTTCAACCAACTGTTCTTTTCAACGCAGACAATTCACGATTAAATATGAATCGTTACAACTTTGTACGATTCCACCGTGTTTGTCACCAACGACCCGGTTTTCGCCTTTCGGCATCTTCAGGCATTCTATCACACGGATGCAACAGAACTGATTTTTCTCAGTGTGGTAATATGTTTTTTCCTAATAACCGATGCGAGTGGTTCACTGTGTGTTTGTTCTGTTGCGTCCGTCCGAAGATGCCAAAATGTGAAACCTGAAAACTTTTGGAATAATACATAGTTGATTTTGAAATTTCATCAAGCACATTCGATATCGTAAACTATCGATTATTCATGGATAGTTTCAATTGTTAATTCTGTACATTTCTAAAGGAACACAGGAACGGATTCATTTTTTTAAATTATATTTTACTATTTAGTTTCCGATATCGACATGGAACACTATCCCGGGTTTAAAAAATGGTTTCAAAAAAAGTCCTGTTAATTTCTTGTAAAGAATGGAAGAATTGTTTCAGACAATTAAGAATTCTTAACGTAGATAACATTTTTTTTTTTTAAATAATAAAACACATTTTTTAGTACTTTTTCCACAATATATTTTTAGATCAGGGCAGGTTTCGCTCATCGAGAAGCATCATCAGACCCGGGTTTTGCCCTTCGGCATCTTCAGGTATTCCATCACACGGATGCGACCGAATTGTCAGTTCTGTTGCATCCGTGTGATGGAATACCTGAGGATGCCGAAGGGCGAATCCCGGGTCGTTTGTGACAAAACATGTGGAATCGTACAAAATTGCTACAATTCAAATTTGATATTGAAATTCCATCAAGCACCTTCAGTCGATATCATAAATTGACTCAATTTTTTTTGTATAAATAGACTCATTACTCACTCACTGTATTCATCAGTTGATAATGCTCGCGATGAGCGAAACCGATCATAAAATATATTGCGGAAATAAGTACTAAAAAAAAATGTGTTTATCATTTTAAATATCATGCCTTTCCATCGAGAAGTGACAGTTAACACCTTAAAAGTGATACACAACTTCGGTTCCGTTCAGGATTTACCTATTCGAGCTAGTATCAGATACTCCGAGCGCCTGCTTCCACTGCTCGTGGGCTGTGAACTGTATGGCCGCGTACGGCAGGATTCTGGCCATCGTGGCCGAGTTGCCCCGCCACAGGGCGACCACGCCGTCGGCCCTCGCCGTGGCCACTATGAAACGCAGGGCGGCCCGCGCGCTGTACGGCGATTTGCTGAAACATTGAATAGAAAAATTCCATCAAGCACCTTCAGTCGATATCATAAATTATACCAATAATAATAGTAATATTCTACCAAGTAAATGCCAATTCAATCAATATATTATAGTGCAGTTCTCCAGAATGGATGTCGATTTGACGTTCGGATTCGGTTACCTCGTTTGGAAGTTGATCTTCGTCCTGTCGAGGGGGGCGATCGTCGTTTTGGCGAGGGCCCCCGCGGCGGCTCCTGCGGTCAAACTCGTGACGACGACCTGCGTCCTACTCAGGCCTTCGGTTCCGTCCAGGTCTGCAAGATAACACAACACGCAATTCATTAATCACGTCTGTCGCGCACTTAACTTAACCAGTCATTAACCTGACAAAACGGAGTGCCGATTCCTCGTTTTGGAACAGCGGTTCTCAGGTGTGGCCACCGACACCCTTAAAGTAAATATTGATATTTTAATTTCATTTCTACTTCTGTGTACTGTGAACACGTTCAACGAGTATATAAATTTAAATTTTAGGTGTTCCATCTACACTACAATCTGGTAAAATTATATTTAATTAAATTCGTATTTTCATTCAAATAAATATGTCAAATTATAGCTTTAATAATTTTATCATATGGAAAATATTTTAATTTTTAAATGTGAAATATCAACATATAATTTAAATTAAAATTACAAAATACACACAATTCTGTGAGCTGTGTTCTGGAAAGCCCTGTGCCTCTACCCAAAAGAACATCTGTAGGTCATAAATTATGAAGTAGTGTAAACAAGCTCGACATTGAATGCCTCACATGCACTGCTCTATACAAATCCCGGAGACGGTGTTACCAATTGTATTTCCAACTAATTGCTGTGACAAGTTGCCCACAAAACAAACTTTTATGACGGTGAAAAATAAATGCATGATGTATGTGCGCCTAAATGTTGATCAGTAAAGGTCCTTTATTTTATCATGTATATTGAAATGTGTTATGCCTGAAAGAAGTATTCTTTGCGGAAACATGGAATATTTATTTAATAAACTGGTGCTGCTATACTTGGTGAGTACCATATTGAAAGAAACACTTAAATATGTCGGGTATTTTAAAAGTTATGGCATTTTATGTAAAAATGTGTTTTTATTATTTAAATATTCTTGACGATACAATGTTTCAATTTACTAATCTTTCTCTACGATGATTCAGACCCGAATGCTGCAGCGAACAACCTTCATCGTCCAAATATCAAAATGGAGTATATGGAAAGTGATATTGTGGTGAAACGTGTTTCTGAAGATGAAGAGACACGCCCTTATTCCGAGGTTGTATAGATCAGTGGTTCTCATGTGCGACCACCAACAGTTTTATGACAAATATTGGTATTTAAAAAAAAATTATTAATTGATATTTTAAAATTGATTGAATAAACCTGATTTATCCAGCATTTAGTAGAGTTTAAGTAAAGGACCGTTTTAATAATAAAACTGTTCAAAAATTTTGGTCGAAGTTATACGTTGACCATGAATCAAGTCAATGTAAAGAATCAACAACAATTGCTTTACTAATTTTGTCGATTTTACTGGCAACTGTATATTGCGAAAGATCATTCAGTGTAATGTATTTTATACAAAATAAATATCGAAACCATTTCTATCAAATTTAGTGCGGCCACTAGACATTTCCATAGGACGGCTGACGTTTATAGTGCGCCCGCAGTGAAATTTCACATGAGAACCACTTTTGGAGAACAAATTTAATTTGTATGAAAAACAACAGCGTGGAACCCAGCCATGATGCAGACAATGCGTTTGTTAGCATTATTTTACAATATCTCACGTAAAAAATATATTAAGAGAATTTACCTTTACTGTATATATGTCTAGAAATATTAATTCAATTATAATACGTGACTAAACTAACGTTTCTTGTTCATTTTGTCTGCCGAATCGGTGACTTCGAGGGTTTCCCGGTGCCTGGTAGAAGTAGTCATGACGAGGATTCTGGCTTCTGCGTTGGCGGCCATTTCCATCCGCTATATAGCTCCCTCTCTACGGAGACGCTTATTTCCAATGGGGAACTGCAAAAACACGGTGAAGTATTAAATATCATCGCCTTAAAAGATCATTCTACACCAGTAGTTCTCACGTGATAATTTCACTGCGGCCGCATTATAAACATCGGCTGTCGTACGGAAATGACTCGTGGCCGCACCAAATGCGGTAAAAATAGTTTCGATATTTATTTTTGATATAGTCCAATACGCTGAATGATCTTCAACAATATACAATTGTAGGTAAAATCGACAAAATTAATAAAGCGATCGCTGTCAATTATTTATGTTGGCTTGATTCATGGTCAACGTTTAACTTCGACCGAAATATTTGAATAATATGTGTTGTAAAACCCTTTCAAGAATGACTCATTAACAAGATAATTAATGAAAATTATCACAATAGGCAGTTGTGTTAATTATTATTAGATTAATATCATTAAATTTGTTTTAGCTGCAATTTACTGCTCGCCTTGGGGTAAGTGTTTTCCTGTAATTAACAACTTTGGTATATAGACGATGCTAACCGTTTATTGTACGTCAGTTCTGTTGCGTCCATGTGATAGAACGTCTGATAATGTCGAAAGGCGAAACCCGGGTTGTTAGTGACAAAACGTGTGGAATCATAAGGTTGTCGACAGTGTCAAAACGTTTGCGCGAGAGATATTTTCGACGAATTTTTCAATCAATATGAGAATTTTGAAATCACTCCATCGATTAATTCACAGGAATAGCAGGTTTCAAAAATACTCAATTTTTTGAACCACTGCCAAAAACAATAGCTGATAAAATTTATGTTTATTTACCTGCGAAGGTTAAATTGGACGTTATTCTTCGTTCTTCAGCAGAACTTTTTCGTTTCTGAAGGTGCTTGACGGAATTTCAACAACAAATTTGAATTGTTCCAACTTTACACATTTCCACATCTTTTGTCTTTTATTGCATCGGTGTTATGGAATGCCTAAAGATGCCGGAAGACGAAACAATTTAATTTTATACACTCACATATGGAGAAAATTTTCACGATTTAAATTATAATGCATGGTTTAACGATCGGTCCGTGCAGCTCTGCATCGGGCCAAGAATATGAGGAGTAAAATCGATTCTTTTTATTAGTATTGCGTTATAGAAGGCGGCCGTGTAATAGCAGCCGCACACACATAACGGGTGGAGGTGGGACAACCAACTTGTGTATATATATATATTTAAATTTTCAGAGGTTAAGGTAATGTGTTACAAGCGTAGAAAAAAAATTAGATAACCAATTTTGTAAAAAAATCAAAACTTTTGATTAAGTACAGAGTAGAATATTCGGTAGATAATAGTTGTTTTGTTGCTGCAGTCGGACGCAACCTGTGAACATATGATCCACGTTTGGAGCGGACTCGGTTTAAAAAGTATATTTATTGAAAAAAAAATATTTGGCGTCTTGGCCGTCATGGTTTTTTAGTGCAACTGATATTAAAACAAAATCTTTTTTTTACGAGGGATAGTGGTTAGCTAATGCGTTTCGTTTTTTCACTCGGGTGCAACCTGCTAACATCGCAACGAGCGCCAACAACGCATATTGGAAACGGACACTGTTCAAAAATAAACTGCATACATCAGCGTATCGCAAGAGTAAATATTGAAAAAATAAATTTAAAAAAACGGAAAAACTGAAACCGGTTTTCCGGTATTGAATAACCGGTCAAATCGGTTATTCGGTATTGAATAGCCGGTCACATCGGTTATCCGGTATTTAATAACCGGTTTTGCAACCCTGATCCACGCATGAGTTGATCATATAGCATTTATTTTAATATTCCCTTGAATTAAGTATATTTAGAAAATTTTACGAGCTATTTTTCTCCTATATATTTTCTCCATAATTATGTATTAATAGAATAGATCGGCCGTGATGTATTTAAGTTTAAACTTTAATACAGCAAGAAATGTTGTTTTTTGATTACTATTTTTAATCCGCTGCCTGCTATCGACCGTTCAAACAAACAAAACACAACGCCCGGCGCTAATTCGTCGGTTTTACGATGCAACGATCGGGACCGGTTTCGTTCACCATATGATCAGAGTTAACCGTTTGTTTATAGTCTTGAATAATTTGGTTTTATTCCCGATTACCAATTACCACGAAGTAGGTCAACTCGCGGAGAAAATAACAGAGACATCGTAAATTAAGCCAGCGGTCGTCCGACTTTCGTGCCGCTAGATTTGTGACTCCCTTCCTGAGGTCAATTTCAATACGGAACCGCACGCCAATAGATGCATGCAATGAAGGTTTTTTTAAGCGTTTTAACCCCTTGAATGCTAACGTGTCAGTCGCTATAACTTCCGATGGCGACGTGTTCATGGTTAATACTAATTATTAAAAAAAGTTTTTTTGTATATTATTGCCTGATAATGCATAGTTGTTTCACTTTCAAGGTATTAACTGTCACTTCTCAGTGTAATGAAAAATTTATGATATCGACTGAACATGCTTGATGGAATTTCAATATCAAATTTGAATTGTTACAACGTTGTACGATTTCACGTGTTTTGTCACCAACGACCCGGGTTTCGCCTTTCGGCATCTTCAGGCATTCTATCACACGTTAGTTCTGTTGCATCCGCGTGATAGAATGCTTGAAGATGCCGAAAGGAAAAAATTAACTAAAACACAATTTTTAACCGGTTGCTAATGATCGGCCGTCTCGGCGATCGAGACACCAGAAGTCAGAGGGTTACCAGTTAAAAAAAAAAAAAAAAACTATCGGTTAATGATTGTTTAAATTGATACATTAAACAAGGCGCGAGTGGAAACGATCAATTAACACGGAGTGAAATTCAATTTAGACGATCTAATTTCCAGCCAATTATCGCATCGTTAACTATCGATAATTCGCAAATAATTTATCGCCATATTAGACGGCGCGTGCTAACAAAGTCGTCACGCCTTTTGGGCCGGCTGTATCCAGTTTCCCAACACTTTTGACCGCCGCCAGTAATCAATTATGATTGGATTACATTAACGATATGGACATTTAAACACGCCGGGTGGTTGCACATACAGTTAACACACTTTAATCAGGTACCTTCTGAATAACATTTATAAAAAAACAGACATTGTTAGTTTAGAACAGTGGTAGTCAAAATGGTCCCTACTTAAATTAATTCCCTTCTCAATAAATCACCGCACAGTGGAACCGGTGGACGGTAAAGAAAATTGACTATTGATAGAGATACAACAGTGGGCGGTAGGCATAAAAAGGTTGACAATCGCTGGTTTAGAACTTCTTTTATATCATCAAGATCTGGACCGGTTTCGCTAGTAACATCGAATGGTTACAATACAAATTGAAGCAATGGCAGTCAATATTTAATGTCAGTTCTGTTGCATCCGTGTGATAGAATGTCTGAAGATGCCGAAAGGCGAAACCCGGGTCGTAAGTGACAAAACATGTGGAATCGTACAAAATTGTAACAATTCAAGAATATCTAGAAAAAAACATTAGTTTACTAGACATCATACAAAATATAACTAAAATGAAATTTGAACTGTTGAAACTTTGTACGATTCACGTGTTCTGTCACCGACGGCCCGGGTTTCGCCTTTCGGCATCTTCAGGCGTGGCAGACGCAACAGGACTGACCGGAAATTATAAGAATACGTCTGTGATGTCACGGCCGGTTTCGCTTGTCGAGAGCGTGGTCGACTGGTGAAGCTGATATTGAAACAAATGCTCGCGACGAGCGAAACCGGTCGTGATCATAAAATCAAGAAGTGACAGTTGACATCTTAAATGAAGCCTCATAACCTTTTGCATTCGGAGAAATAGTGCATTTTTTTTGGAATATACAGAGGCAAAAGGTATGTTTTCGCTGCGCTGTTTTATCGCCGATTGCTTGCCCATAGGGGCTACCGAAATCTTTAGTTAGATTAGGTTAAAAAAAAAGCAAAACGCGGTAGGCAGTTTGGTTCTAATAGTTTAAAAAGATAAAGAAATGATAAAAACGATAAGGCAAAACACATATAGATAGCAATATAAAAAAATAGTACATTTAAATTAAATAGACTTAATTTTTTTATTCATAAATAAAGATTATTTTAACCCTCTGACTTCTAACGTCTCAACTGATGAGACGCTTGATGGCAAAGCATTGACAGTCGACACTAAAAAATAAAGAAGTGGAAACATACCCGATATTTTCATAAAAAAATCTAATTCGTGCGCGATCATATGAGTTTTGGCTTTAGGCATCTTTAGGTGTAAAAAAACACGACTCCGTCGAAAAAAAGTTTATTTTTGTCTCGTTTTATGTATATAAACAGTTTGCTTATTTGAAAATTGCCGCCTGTTTAGTTTCACTTACAATTTCTTTACAATTTTTTTTTCGTTTTTCGCCGAATCCTTTATGAGTTGACCCCTTCGCTGCTGTGCGAAAATTTAACATATCGACTGAAGGTGCTTGATGGTATGGCGGGGTCAAAAAATACTCGCTAACAAGAATTACGTCGATTACACCAATGGAGATAGTCGCGTTTGTGAGATTGTAAAATCCACGTTGAAATGTTTTTGGACCTTGGCCCAAATAATGAAAACGGTATCTGCGAAAAGTAAACGCTTAACCCGTTGAAGACGTCGTGCGCGTCGTATGGGGTCACCAATTATCTATTGCCATTTAATGACTTACGGACGCAACAGAACTAACACACAATATTATTATATAGACACAACAACTAAAGTTATTAATTACAGGAAAACGCTTACCCCAAGGCAAGCAGTAAATTGGAGCTAGATTTTTTTTATAATAATTAATACAATTGCCCATTGTGATAATTTCCATTAACGATCTTGTTAATGAGCCATTCTTGAAAGGGTTTTACAACAGATTGGTACATAGCTGATGCTAACTGTTTAGTTTACGTCAGTTCTGTCGCATCCGTCTGATAGAATGTCTGAAGATGCCGAAAGGCGAAACCCGGGTCGTTGGTGGCAAAACATGCGGAATCGTACGAAGTTGTAACATAATTTTAAATACCGCGCCTTCTCATCAAGAAGAAGTGACAGTGAACACCTTAAAATTAAGCAAAATCGTATTTATACATCCACATGTTTTGTAGATCTTGAGCCCGGTTTCGCCTTTCGGCATCTTCAGGCATTCCATCGCGCCGTATTATAAGCCGTGTTTTCTATTCGTATCGGATCATAATAATAATCTTAATAATATAAAATTTAAAAAATAGTACTAAACACTTTTTTTTATTCAATTTAAATATGGTACCTGTCCACGAAGAAGTCACAGTTAACAACTTATATGAGATTGAGCGTGAGTTATTGTGAGTCGAGTGGGGGGTTAACTGTCTCTCTCTAAAAAAATATTATAAAATAAAAATGACTTGCTAATTCTTTTATGTATGCATCTGCCTTTATATATTTCATATATTTCTATCTCTCCTGACGATGCGAAGGTTTCGGGTTCAAATCGGAATTCAAGGCGCGATTTAAAAACAAACTTATCGCCAATTCTTTAAGCGTAAGTAAATTAACAACGCATTAAGTGTGATTGATTATGCCGTCGACCGAAACGCGAGAGTAAAGATCACACGTGACATGCGGGAAACGCGCATTCCGGAACGAGGAAAGGTTAGACACACGACGACAACACGATCGTCATAAAACAGCGGTTTCAAATGAAGCCCTACGGTACAAAAAAAATGTAATATCCGTTCAAGACCTTTGACGTAATTTCGATTGCAATCACAATTTGCAAGTGAAAACCATCATTACCCGCGTTAGCGTTTTTATTCCACGCAACGTACTTCCGTCGGATAATTGGCCCGCCAACGTCTCAGCTGTTGAGTTGGAGTAAACTTATTGATATAGCCGCCTTTTTAATTTCATTTACATTTTTTAGTTTTATTGCGAGCAAGAAACAAGTTAGGTCATCAAAACAGGAGAGAAGATGTATTGTGTATATTTTCTATTCACAGCTATATATAGATAAGCAAATGTACCATTAAACATAGTCCCGACGATGGCATGAGCCGAAATAGCTATCAACTATAATTTAAAAAATAATTTTGTAGAACTATAATACATTGCTATTTTTTTCACCGTGTTATAATAGAGTGAATGCCAATTCAATCGATAATACCCAGAATGCCGGATTATACCAAAAAGGTGAAACTCCGTACAGTTTCGACGCTACTAATTTTTTATTGAAATTCTATCGAGCACCGTCAGTCGATATCGTAAAAACCTATTTTTCGTTATGTATATATCACATAAATATTTTTTAATGGCTAATTGCAAGCCTGTGGAATTGAGTCGTGAAAACGAGCGATTCCAACTTATTTTTCGATAAGAATATCTCAATGAACAATTCACCGGATCGGTCGGTTGGTCTTTTATTCAATGCATATAAATAGAGTAGGTAGGGAAAAAAACTGACAGAATTAAACGTTTTTTTAGACTTCTCAGCCCAGACAAATTAATTTTAAATAAAATAAAAGAAAGAAAATATCTCACTCACTAAAATTTAATTGCACACAAAAAAAAATGACAAAAATATTCTGCAATTTCAAATTTCGAATAGACAACATTCGTTCAAATTAAAACAAAACATACGAACAATTTTCGCTGAAATAAAAATATTATATTGTATTACCTAATATGTTAGTAACGCGCACTCTCGTTAAAACTGTTTGTTATGTTAGTTAAAGTTTTGAGCGTCAAGGCCACAATAATATCTCTATAATTGCTTATAATTAATGCGTATTCGCTTAAAAACAATTGAGGCCTCGCTAGAAACTGCGAAAAAAATCATATTTAAGTCATGAAAAACGACAATTTCGTCGAATAACACTAGACGAAATAATGTATTCGCGTTGAAAATTCGCACGGAAACAACGAACGGTCATTTTTTATCATCGAAATCAAATATTTCTATAAATACATGCGTAAAAAAATTACATAAACACTCACTCATAACAGCGATGTATATTTTTATCCTTGACAGCTACGTGCGAGATGTCTAACCTAAAATCACTTGTTTTTTTCACACAAACACTACGGTTTTCGGGATAATCCAGGCGAAATTACATCGCCATTTGTAATCCAAAGCACTGACGCGCCGTGTCTGTTTGTTTTTTGTGCGTATCAACTTTTTTTTGCAAGTTTTATGAAACATAAATAAACATTTGTACCCGTAACGTTCCGACCGCAGTTCAATGACAACAAAAATTTTACACAACTAAAATTACTTCTATGCGTGTGTATGTGTGTGTGTGTGCTGTCAAAGTTGCCAGTGTATAAATTTTTATTTCATATTTCGTTCCTCAATTTTACTTCTACATTCATATACACCCATCTTTCGTTTAACACGGTTTTAGTTTCGGTGAAAAAAATATGTTTCGACGTTTCAGCATATAAAATTTTAGACCTGTAATATCAAAACCGAAACTTAGTAGAAAAATAATTTCTCTGTAGACAAAAATACAAATTTTGGAAGAAAAATCAAAAAATGACAAAATTATATCCTATAGTGATAGCGGCACTGAATAATATATTTTATCGGTAGCATTGTATATCAATAAATTTTTATATGTTCGACCTACCCGTTTTTCTTAATATCTCTAAAAAACCGATCTCTATTTCACACATTTGTTAATCTCGCTTAACACGATTTCGCTTAGCACGGTGATCTAACAGAACCTATCTTCCGTGTTAAGCGGGGGATGGGTGTATTCATAGCCAGAGTTAAATGTAAACGGCCATTCAATACTTATAGATTAAAATAACCATGTTGTTTAAGTATAATCTGTCAAATGTGTTATCAAATGTTCAAAAGAGTACGGAAAATCACTGTGGAAGGTGTAGCATTAAACAATACGTGCAAATTTAAAGGTGTGGAACTTGACACACAATCCTTTTAGACTTCTTTCTTTGAGGCCATCTTAATTCAAAGTCTTTTCGAATAAACCGAAAAAAATGAGGCACTTAAAGCCAACATCACATACGCCGTCTAAGAAATCCATTGGAGAATATTAACGCAATAAATTCATGAAAAATTGTAATATGTATAAATATTTATTTATTACAACTATACGGTAGAAAACTTACAAATTATCAATTCAATGCTTTTGCACCGTAACATATTAACATATTTAAATATAAGAATATAAAATCTCAAAAAATACACTATAAAACAATCAATAAGGATTGCAAAAAAAGAAAGTCAACCAAGTAAGCTCATGAAATGTCTACTTTAACTGAAAAAATAGCATTCGTCTGAGCTCACTTTCGTCCACATGAAATATGTCAACATCCGAAGCAATACTGTTGAACATTGTTAATGTTCTTACCATTGGCATCCCCATTGGCAGACTGGTTCTACGCTTTGGAAGAACAAACAAATATATTTATATTTAAAACACGCTGAAAAAATAGCTATGTGTCTGAGTTCTACATTTTTTTTTTTATAAGATATAGTTAATAGATATTTCGGCTCACGCCATCGTCAAAACTTTGAAGAAAAGAAATTTGTAGAACTAAAATACATTGCTTTATTTTCACCGTGTTATAATGGAATTCTACCAAGTAAATGCCAATTTAATCAATTTATATATTATATATACAATTCTGGAAATAGTACTAATTATTTAATTATAATGTTTTTCCACGAAAAAAGATCAACAATCACGTTAAATCAAAATGGCTATCGACTTTATCGTGGATTGTAACTGTACCGTTATATTAAATTTAAAATTCAATATACAAATTAATTAAAAATATTCCTAGTCTTAGGGAATTTTTTTTAGCTTGGCAGCACTTAATGTATATTGGAATTTGCACTTTGCACAGCTCTAGCGATATATTTTGAAATCAAGTATGCGTTTGGTTTTTTTTATGGCTACAACAAAATAGTTTATTCGACCAATAAAAATTATATTTCAATAATTCACAATTTTCAGTTAAGTGTTATATTCTTAAGTCAATTCTTAGATAAAGTGGCTTTTTTACAAACTTTTTGAATAAATATTTTCTAGTAAATAAAAATACTAGTTGAATTATTTGGACCTGGGTATATGCAATCAAATGTTTAAAATTCTTTTTTCGAATATTTCTTTCAAAATTTTGGATCTTAGGAAGCATCGTTATGCTACAAGATACGGCCTGTAAGAAAATTTTAATGCCGCAGTGGATGGTAGTGGATCAACAATAAGTACCACTGGAAATATTCTATTAATTCAAATATACATACCAGAAAACGTTTTGAGTGAAATAATTTATTTCGGTTCGCCTTCTTTCCTTGAATCATGATTCTATGTAAGTAAAAGAAATTTTTGCTTTTAACGACCTAGGTTTTACATTTCGGCGTCTTCAGAAATTTTATCACATGAAAAATGCCTAAAGATGCACATACGTCGAAACACGGGTGAAAATGTATACAGTTTGAATAATTCAGGATTAATTTATGATATCGACCGAAGGTGCTTGACGGAATTTCAAAATCAAATTTGAATTGTTAGAACATTGTACGATTCCACATGTTTTTTCCCTAGCGACCCGGGTTTTGCCTTACGGTATCTTTGGCATTCTGTCACACGTTGATTATTATTTGTTGTTAAACCCTTTCAAGAATGACTTATTTACTTCATTAATCGTTAATAAAAATTATCACAATAGGCAATTGTGTTAATTACTATTAGATTAGATTAATTAATTAATTATTAAATTTGTTTTAGCTGCCATTTAGTTCTCGCCTTGGGGGTCTGTGTTTTCCTATAATTAACCTCTTTGGTATATAGACGATTCTAGCTGTTGATTGTACGTCAGCTCTGTTTCGTCCTTGTAATGGAATGCCTGAAGATGCCGAAAGGCGAAACCCGGTTCGTTAGTGACATAACATGTGGAATCGTAAAAAGTTGTAACAATTCGTATTCAAAATTTAATACACCATTTCATTTGTCAACAATCTGTGATTATATTGCCCATGTATGGCGCAAATGTTTGCTCGTCAATCTTTTTTTTAATTTAACTTGTCTATGGTCATTTACTACTAAATTTTTTTACATACTGCAACACTTTAAAAATAATCAATAGCTTTTAGCATAGACTAAAATGCGAAATTGTTGTAGCTTTGTGTAGTACAAAATACTATAATTCCCTTTCGTGTTTATTTGTATGAGCAAGAATGAATATTGAAATTGAACCAATGGAAGATAGTTTCAAACGAGACGAACACAAGCAAGCGGAATTTTGGTTTGAAGTTCCAATTGTCGAGTCTGACAGCTTACAGGACTTTGAGGTTAGTTTATAGTGATAATAATATTATTAAAACATTGTTTCCCCAATAGCGAAACGGCTCTTATGACACTATATCAGTTTGGAGTAACAAAACAGTCTTTTTTCCTATATACGTACCGAAATGATTTAAGTAACAATTTTCTGTTAACAATTCAATTATGTATACAAAACTAAAATTACTATGAGAGGACGAATCAGGTTAACTTTATGCTATGATAATCCTATTGTACTTCCAAATCGGCCGAATTTTCGAAATTTAATTCATTGCTTAACGTTTAACATTGTTTAGTGACATTTATCATTGTTGAACGATGTTTACTGGCGGCTTATTTAACTAAATATAAACGAATTTTTAATGGACATATCTCCATTTACTGTTAACTTTTACACTTATCGCGATGGGCGTGTCATCGAAACCTTCAGCAATATATATATATATGTCACTTATAAGATGTAAACTGTCACTTATTGATGGAAAGACGTGATATTTTATGACCAGGACCGGTTTCGTTCATCGTTTGCATTATCAACTGTAATGTATTTTCAAATCCTTTTGTCGAGCTTACGTTGGCCAGTTACGGTTAACGTATATATTTTTTTCTTTTAAGGTGTTAACTGTCACTTCTTGGCGGAAAAGCATTATATTTAATTGTAATAAAACACGATGTATTGTAATTATTGAGATTATAACTGGCTTCGCACTTCGCGAGCATTATCAATCGAATCTTTTCCATTAAGCTTAAAATGTAGAAATAATACATATGTTTTTTTCAATTTGGATAAAATGTCGATGTAAGTGCATGTAAGTACATGTTTTGTATCTTCAGCAATTCAATTAATTATTAGCTGTTTCAGCTACCTGCCATTAGAAATTTATTCGCATTACTTACACCTTTTCTATAAGTAATTCTTGATAATATACGTTGTCTTAATACCTCATCAAGATTCCAAAAGGTTTCACTGTATATTTACAATTAATTTTACTAGTTAAAACAGTTAAATTTGACTAAATATTTTATATTAGAGACAAGCGCGTATACGCGCTCATTTTCTTCGTCAGTTAGCGTGTTTACGGCATATAATCGATTTATAAAGATGTACATCAGATATGTTAATAGTTAAATACGAATTAAATTCAATAAATAGCTCTAACATGCAAATTTTTAATAAATATATTTTTGACTGTAAAGCCAGTAGTAAGTAATAAAACGTCTGGATATGCACAAATTTTCAAGTATGTGCTGATAATGTTCGTGAGCGAAACCGGTCGTGGCACTATTTTTTAAATTTATTTATTGAGTATTTTTGAATTATTTTTGAAGAACGACTGAAGGAAGGTACTTGATGGTACTTCAATATCAAATTTGAATTGTTGAAATATTGTACGATTCCACATGCCGAAAGGCGAAACCCGTGTCGTTAGTGGCAAA
The DNA here is from genome assembly GCA_028555115.1 of Himalopsyche japonica. Taxonomy (NCBI): domain Eukaryota; kingdom Metazoa; phylum Arthropoda; class Insecta; order Trichoptera; family Rhyacophilidae; genus Himalopsyche; species Himalopsyche japonica. Next base: position 53,115 of record JAHFWJ010000049.1, on the reverse strand, counting down.
ACATGTGGAATCGTACAAAGTTGTAACAAATCAAATTTAAAACTATTGCCAACCGGTTATCTATAATTGATTTTTAATTGATTAATTATTTGCTTAGGATAACGACGTTCAGAATGCCAATCCTGAAAACGACTTTCAACTTTCGACGAATATCAAAGAAGAAATCTCCGATGAAACATGTGAAACTGACGACGAAGAAGTTGAACATTCCTTCCAAGCGAATGAGTATAACAATCAGGTAACGTAACTTCACACTAACATTTATTTTACTGAAACTTATTCAGTGGAACTCGCAAATTGTTTGATATGGTTTTTGATTGACTGAACGAACAACGTTCTCTGGTCATATAACTTAATTACAATTTGACAATTATAAAAACTAAATTGTGCGTAAAAAGTTTTGTTTTCCGGATGAAACCAACATTTCATTTTGTTGTATCATTTAAATATAACGTCATTCCACACTAAAAGCAATAGTTAACACCTTAAATGATTAATAACAATAATACACTATATTAATTATGTTAGAATGAGCTTTCAGTCGCCATTAGATTGGTCGGAGCCCAACTAAACTTAATGCATCTATGAAACGAACAATTGAACCAACTTTTTTTCCCTTACGTTAGATAACCTAATGTTAACCCTAACATACAGTTCAAATAAAATTATTATTTCAAAAATTTAATGTCATTATAAACTTATTATTAGTAATTATTAAAATTATTTCACATATACACCTATCCCTCGATTTACACGTTACTCGTTTTACACGTTTTCGCTTTTACAAGGATTAAAATAAACAAAAAAAATGTAAATGAAAAATCAACAGAAACAATGTTCTCGCCATTTGTATTTGTTTTTGCGCACGTCCATTTCTAGGCGAATCCAACTGTATATATTCCACGGCACGTATGTCTCCTCCCGCCATTCGGCGTTTATCCTTGACTTGAGCTTAACGTCAACTACAGCGACGCAAATGGTGTTTGTGTCTTTAACTTGAAAATTTAATTCTTCATATTCGTAAATAAAAAACAAGTACATAATTTTGTTTTATTTGTGTAATTTAGAAAACAACCAAGTTATGCGTTTTTGCGTACTTTTCGATTTACACGGTTTTACGTTAAAAAATATACAATTTAGATTTTCGCGTTTTTCTCATGAACCTATCTACCGTGTAAATCGAAGGATAGCTGTATATTTAACTCTTAGCCTTAGTTTTTTTTGTTTTTTGTGTTATTCCTTTTGTATGTAAGCGATACAAACTGTTTTCTGGTTGAATCCGTTTCTGATAGAGCGTCCGAAGATGTCGAAAGGAGAATCGCTGATCGTATTGATAAAAAATGTGGGAGTGTACCAAGTTTGAACGATCCAAATCAGCTCATAATTATTCTTTATTTTAGATAACGGCGGGAAATAATTCATCTCCTTTTGAAACTGAAAATACGTCACAGGCTGTGTGCAGACCGTATCCCTTAATTGAGATCGAAATCGAAGAAAGCGATATCAAAAAAGAAATCCTGGAAAACGACCTGGAAGCCGTTATCGCCCTGGACAGGATAGTTTTATACGAACAGAATTTCGTGTGCAAGTTTTGCGACGACATTTTCGAATCGAACGAGTCTTTGAATCTGCACAAAGCTCTCCACGTGACGCCTCAAACGGTCAACGGAGAGAAACTCTTTAAATGCGATCGGTGTGATTTCGTATCGACGAAATACTACGCCTTGACAACACATATAATATCCCACACAGGAGAAATGCCGTTTGAGTGCTACCGATGTGATTATAAATGTATGCAATCTTCTGACTTACGAAAGCATTTGATCACGCATAAGCCGTTCAAATGCGAGCGATGTGACTACACATGTGCACAATCGTCCGATCTTCGAATACACAAAATGTCGCACACGGGGGAAAAACCGTACAAATGCGAACAGTGTGAGTATAGGGCGTCGCGCCCGTTTGCTCTCAAACGTCACAGCCTGAAACATTCCGGGGAAAAACCGTTCAAATGCAAACTCTGCGATCGTTCCTTCGCGCATTCCTCGAGTCTTAAATGGCATATAAGCTCGCACACCAAATTAGACCCCGTGACATGCGACGAGTGCGATTTATATTGCGAAAATTCCTCAATATTACGGAAACACAAACTGATTTCGCACGAACCCGAGAAGGTTTTCGAGTGTCAATTGTGTCACTACAAAACCCTTCATTCGTACGCTATCAAAAGACATCTGAAAATACACTCAGAGGAGAAAATATTCGTCTGCGATCGATGCGAGTTTCGGTGTGACCAAGTTACAGTGCTGCGAAAACACAAAATGACCCACTCCGTCGACATGCCGTACGAATGCGATCAGTGTGATTACAAATGCGGGCGTTCCTTCAATTTGAAAATCCACCGGATGACGCACACCGCAAACAAACCTTACAAGTGCCATCTGTGTCCGTACCAATCTGTGACATCTTCCAATTTGAAAAGGCACTCGATCTCTCACACTGGCGACAAGCCGTACAAGTGTGATCTATGTCCATACGCATGCACACATTCATTTCTACTTGTCAGACACAAAAACAAACACGCCGAAGAAGACGTTCAGATATGAGACTTTACTGCAGCGGTATCCAAACTTTGGCCAACGAAGTGTACGAAAATTTGCGACTTTTACATGGGCTAGCTCAGCCATATTCAACCTACGACCTAATCAACTCTTACGTGCGGCCCAAAATACGATTACTTTTACGATACTTTCTACGATTCCAGATGTTTTGTCTCTGGGTTTCACCTTTCGGCATCTTCGGGCATTCTATCGCACAGACGTAGCAAAGTTCAGCCAATCTTCAAATTGTAGCAATTCAAATTTGATTTTGAAATTCCATCAAGCACCTTCAGTCGATATCATAAATTCAGTCAATCTTGCCGTGCTGGCATTATCGATATAACTTATGATATCGGCTGAAGGTGCTTGATGGGATTTCAATATCGAATTTAAATTGTTGCAACGTTGTACGATTCCACATGTTGTGTCGCTTACGACTCGGGTTTCGCCTTTCGGCATCTTCAAGTGTCGCTCTATCACGCGGACGCAACAAAGCTCAGTCATTCTTGCTGTGCTAGTATTATTGGCATAATTTATGATATCGGCTGAAGGTACTTGATGTAATTTAAATATCGATTGAGTCGATCATATGATGAATTGGTATATAAACGATGCTAACTGTTTATTTTACCTCAGTTCTGTTGCATCCGTGTGATAGATTGCCTGAAGATGCCGAAAGGCGAATCCCGGGTCGTTAGCGACAAAACATGTGGAATCGTACAAAGCTGTAACAATTCAAAATTAGATAGATTAGTATTTTTTGATTATTGTTATTTTTTGCTTTGAAAAATACATGAATACATATTGTATACAACTATCCCTCGATTTACTCGGTAGATAGGTTCATGAGAAAAACGTGTAAATCGAAATTGTATTTTTTCAGTGAAGTGAATTTTAATCGAAAAGTACACAAAAAAGCATAATTTGGCTGTTTTCTGAAACACAAATAAATTATTTGTGCGGATTCGATGTTTGAAGTAGAAACATTTACGCCTCGAGGAGATTTGGTAATCAAATCCGTTATTAACGCGATTTGCTTCGAATTTCTTGTTAGATCTTTATGGACATTGTCATATTGAGTAAAGCATTGATTAATATCACGTTAGAATCGAAGTACCCTCAACATTTGAGTCATTTCGTACAAAATCCAAATTCGACGTTTCCTTCGTGAATGATTTTAGCTGTAAATGTAACTGGTTCAAATTCTTTTTCAATCCGTGTTAAAGTGAAAACGTGTAAATCGAGGTATAGGTGTATATGTACGTAAAATAAAATAGTTTTATTTTGAAATCATAATACATAGTATTTTATGTGTTATATTAACAGTTTACTATACATATGTTGCGGCCAACGTAGAGAAGCAAAATTCGGAATTCGGCCCGGACGAAAAAAAGGTTGAGTACGGCTACGTTAGCTACATCTTGGCCGTTGGAACTTCGTAGAAAAGTTTGGCCACCCCTACTTTACAAAAATTACAGAATATATTTACATACGAATGTATAAAGGCAAAAGAGCGTAACCCTCTCAAAAATACTCTATAGAAAAATCTTAACTCTCAAGCTACTAACGTCACAGCTGTTGACATGGCAGATTGCTTATTTATCACTTTTAAGGTGTTAACAGTCACTCTTTTCTGGAAAAATATGTTTAAATAATAAAACAATGAAAACTGCTATTGTTACGACTTACAAGTAATTCAGATTAAGACCGGTTTTGTTCGTTGTTAGCTCGATCATAGTTCTGTTGAACCGGCCCTGATCTTAACAATGTTAAATTGTAAAAATAGTACTAAACAGTACTCTAGAATCGTGACATAGCTAAAATATATAGTATACATTGGGTAATTTTAGGTATCGACTGAGGATGCTTAGTGATCAAATTTGAATTTAAAATGAGTTCAAATCGATACTATACATATAACAGTTCCTAGACCTCTTTAATAATTATCATTTTGACACAGTGAAGGCACAAATTGTGTAAGATTCTTTTTGAATATATGCCTGACGGTGCCGAAAGGCGAAACATTGTTAATAAATTATCAAATACTCTTAAGTGATCACGATTTGAACGATTCGAATCGGCGTTATATAAATTTGTGTTCGTGAACCGCTTGTTGGCAAATTGCTTTTTACGCGTTACGTCTTTAGGATCAAAACACTGACAGTTAAACCATAAAATGAAAAAAAAAACGAAACCAAGTTAGCGTGGCCGATTGTTCCAATGTAAGGTTGAACCGACTCGCACGGCTCTACTCTTTCTGCAGACGTTAAATGACAATTCCATTGGACGCGTTAAAGCAAATTTCTCTAAGTAATCGAATGCCTTATTTGGTAAAGTTCGGGTATATTGGCTCTACACGTAAAACATTTGTACGGGATTTCGTCCAGTAATCCCGCTGGGAATAGACCTGGTGTTTATTGAAAACAATAATGCTCGACATTTTGTGCTCATTTCAATTGCTTATGAAAAACTATCTGCGGTTAAATAGCGAAATTTAAAAAAAAAAGATCGGCTTTGGTTCTAAAAATAAAATAACTTTTTAATAAAAAAAAATATATCATTTTATCAAAATTTTTAAATATTTTTATATGAAATTTGATCAGGGAAGTGTCAAAAAAGGTAAGATATTTTTGTAACTCAGGATAATTTAAAGAAAGTTAAAGTTTTTTTAACCCTTTAACTGCCGTTGTCATTTGATTGAATGCAAGACTACTTAAACCTTTGATTTCTAACGTCTAAACTGTTTAGAATGTGTTGAAAGATGACACTTAAAAATTTTAAAAATTTCTTATGAAACCTATTTTTATTATCGAAATTTTGCGTTAATTCGTATAACACCAAAATAAACGAATTAAAATTTTGAGTATTCAGTGATCGAATATATTATATGTAGCTCGGCAGAAAATGGGTTAAGAAAAAATTTGTGTTTCAATACAGAAATTGATATAAGGTATATCAATTTAATATATTTTTTTTTAATTTATGATATGTGACTGAAAGTGATTGATTGAATATGATTGTTACAATTCTGTGCGATTCCACATGTTTTGTCACTAACGACACGGGTTTCGCCTTTCGGCATCTTCGGGCATTCTATCACACGGATGCAACACAACTCGGTCTCAATGATCGACTCAATCTTCGCGACTCCCCCTTGTTGTACCCCTTACCTACGATCGATTCAATGAATCGACAATCTCGTGACGTAAATTCTTATGTTTTATCACTAGATATTAGATTATAGGTATTCTCTATATGAAAAGGAAAAAAACCCATTTATATTTCAATGTTAGTTGATTGATATAAGTTGAAAACCCCTTTCAAGAATGATTCATTAAAAAGATCGTTAGCAAAAATTACCACATGCAATTGTTTTAATTATTATTAGACCAATATTATTAAATTTGTTTCTTTTTCTTGCCATGGGGTAAGTGTTTTCATTTAATGAATAACTTCGATATATAGACGACGCTAACTGTTTATTGTACGTCAGTTCTGTTGCATACGTGTGATAGAATGCCTAAGGATGCCGGAAGGCGAAACCAAGGTCGTTAGTGACAAAACATGTGGAATCATACAAAATTGTAACAATTCAAATTTAATTTAATAAATATTAGGTAAAGCGGAAAGAAATGACGTTTTTTACGGACGTGGCTCCAAATAAGTTTACTGCCGATTGCCGTCGAGTGAATTATGATATGATAGTTTAATATAATACGCTGTTGCAAAAAATCTGCGAAATGTACGCTGTCACAAACAGAAGTCGACCAACGGAAGATTCCTCACGGCACGGATCACACAGAAAATAAATCAGGGGTTTGATTTCGAGGGTTCGCAACATCTAACATTGTATCGCTTAAATAAAAGAGTAATTTCACAAAAAAAAAACATTGTCCCTAAGGCTAGGAGCCAAATATATATATATAAAATGATTTTAATAACTGCTGCTCACACAATTTAAATTTGATTTTAAAATTCCATCGGGCGAATTGTTGCAGCTTTGCACGATTCCGCATGTTTTGTCACTAACGACCCGGGTTTCGCCTTTCGGCATCGTCAATCATTCACAAGCGTGCAACAGAACTGATGTACAATAACAGTTAGCATCGTCTATATACCGAAGTTATTAATTACAGGAAAAAATACACCCCAAGGCGAGCGGCAAACGGCAGCCAAAACAAATTTAATTATATTATATTGCGACGAATGCCCGATGATGCTGAAATGCGAAATCTGGGTCGTTACTGATAAAACGTGTAGAATCGTACAAAATTCTAACAATTAAAATTTGATATCATATATATTTAAGAATCCAATAAACTAAATTGTCAAAACTGTGCACAATTCGATGAGTTTTGTCATTCACGACCCGAATTATTACCTTTCGATTAGTTAGACTTGATCGATGTTTATTAATGTTTACAAAGAATTTTTTTATATTTTGAAATGTGTGATGTTCAAGTATCCTCGATGTGTTCTGTAGGCAATGAGTTATAGTTTTTGTTTAATGGCAACATTTTTAAAAATCGATAGCTTCTTTGTATTGTTGACAATTTATGTAGTATATAATTTGTGACAATATCTGTCAGAATTGCTTAGTTTTATTTATTTTTTTATCTTAAAATGAACATAAAAATTGAACCAATCGACGACGAGTTCAATTGGGAAGAACATGAGCAAACAGAAAAGTCGTTTGAAGTTCCGATTGTCCAAAATGAAAACATACAAAATTTTGAGGTTAGCTTCCGTCGATACTTCTTTCGTTAAATTTTTTTTGCGGTTACAGGACAAAATGAAACAACATTTAAAAGACTTCATCTTTTAAATGCTGTTATTACTTACATATAACCTTTTTTACACGGTTTTGAAATAGCACGGTCCAACAAAAATAGCGAAAATAATATTTTTACTCCTTTGGTGTTCTGTCGTGTCACTTTTTGGTGGAAATTTCAATCATAAAACAAAGCGTTGTGTATTGAGTCAGTTCGTAATGCTCGCGATGAGCGAAACCGGTTCTGACCTTCTGACTGAATTTATACACAACTGAGGGTGCGTGATGTAATCTCAATATCAAATTTAAATTGCTGAAAGAGATATTTCTAAGTCACTTTTAAGGTGTTAAACGTCACTTCCCGACGCAGGGCGCGATGACCTTTGTAAATAATTCCTCTCATATAAAACCGATGCAAACTGTTTACTGTGTATTTAAGATGTCGACTGAAGGTGCTTGATGGAATTTCAATATCAAATTTGAATCGTTACAACTTTGTACGATTCGATTGTACTTGTACGATACAACAGAACTGACTGAACTTTGTCAGTTCTGTTGCATCAGTGTGATAGGATGCCCGAAGATGCCGAAAGGCGACACCCGGGTCGTTAGTGACAAAACATGTGGAATCGTAAAAAGTCGTAACAATTCAAGTTTAATACAATTTCTTCAAGATTCTTCTATGGAGAAAAAATGGTTGATTCTTATAAAATTGTATGTTGTTTGTTCGTTTTAGAACCCAGAGCAGTTTGAAGTGAAGGTCGAATATGATGATGAAATTAATCCAAGACTTAATGTGAAGCTCGAAGAACACGAGTGCCTTTATACCAGTAGGACGTCCAGCCCAAAGGTGATCAAGTTTGCATTGTTCTTTGGGTTTCCGCTTCGAATCCAAGTGTATTCCGGTGTGATAATGTCGATTTATGTCTGTTCTAAGGATACATTCGATGGACATTTTATTTAGTCTAAAGTCAAGTCTAAAAATATCTAAGGACAGCTAATAAACGAAATAAGACGTCAAAAGAATGTACATAAACGCAATCCTTTTTTTTACGTATAAAAAATCTAACATTCACACAAAATATAATTTCTTCTTTGATTATGAAAAAAAAACGAAGAAAAACAGACACTTTTAAGGTGTTAACTGTCACTTCTTGATGGAAAATCGTGATATTTCAATTAATAAAAAAACACGGTGAAAAAAAAAATAGCAATGTATTTTAGTTCTACAAAATTATACGCCGAAAAATATAGTTGATAGCTATTTCGGCTCACGCCATCGTCAGAACTATTCGGCGTATAATTTTGCAGAACTAAAATACATTGCTAATTTTATTCACCGTGTTATAATGGAGTTCTACCAAGTGAATGCCAATTCAATCAACAAAATAAAAAAACACATTTGTTTAGTACTTACTTCCGCAATATATTATATGGTTTATGATATCGACAGAAGGTGGCTTGATGGAATTTTACTATCAAATTTGAATTGTTAAAACTTTGTACGATTGCGCATGTTTTGCCGCTAACGACCTGTCATTTTTTGTCAGTTCTGTTGCATCCGTGTGATAAAATGCCTGAGGATGCCGAAAGGCGAAACCTGGGTCGTTAGTGACAAAACATGTGGAGTCGGACAAAGTTTTAACAATTCAAATTTTTAAAAATATATTTTATCATCGGTTTCGCTCATCGCGAGCATTATCAACTGTAAGAATGCAATTTGGAAGCGATTCTATTTATACAAAATATTTGAGTTGAAGTTAGCAGGTATACAAAACTGTGGGTATGAGAACTATGTGATTGTGAACATTTCACTTTTAAACTGATTTACATTGATTGTGCAATATTAATGTTGCACGATTTCCTGTAAATTGTGTCTTAATTCTTGAACCCACGGTTTTGTATACCTGCTACCCTTAACTCGAATATTTTGTATAAATAAACTCGCTTCTAAATTGTATTCTATCAGTTGATAATGCTTGCGATGAGCGAAACCGATCAAAAAATATATTGTGGAAATAAGTGCTAAATAAAAAATGTGTTTTTATTACTTAAAATATCACTTTTTTCCATCACAAAGTGACAGTTAACACCTTAAAAGTGGGGAAAAATTATAAGGAAAAACCTTTTTATTTGTTTTTAGATTGGTTCTACAGAAGATGACTGCCCTAAAACTGATGTCCTTCAAAACAATTCACAATTTAACGAAATCGACATTCAGTATGAACCGATAATTAAAAAATCTATACAAAAATTACCCAATCATATTGTAAACTCTAATTTTTATACACAATCTGACGATACCGCAGTAAACACAATTCCAAATGAAGTCCTCCCCAGTTGCAGTAGAGATGGTGTTTTTTTTGCCGAAAAACATGACAAAACTGTGTTAAATAATGACACAAACAGTGACGATAAATTATTCAAATGCAGTCAGTGTCAATATAGATGTAGGACGTTGGGAATTCTCAACAAGCACGTGTATGTCCATTCCGATGAGAAGCCGTTCAAATGCGACATGTGTCAGTACGTATGCAAGCGCCCCGGACGTCTGAAGCAGCACAAATTGATTCACTCGGACGAAAAACCGTTCCAGTGCGATGTCTGTGACTACAAATCGAATCAGTCGAGTCACTTAAAGAGCCATAAGTTGACTCACACTGATATCAAACCGTTCGAATGCGACGTGTGCAGCTTTAGGTGCAGGCAATATTGTAACTTGCAGACGCACAAATTGGTACACACCGATGAAAAAGTCTACAAATGCGACATGTGCACTTACGAGTGTAGGCTTCTGGGGAGTTTGAAATCGCACAAAATTATACACACAAACGAGAAATCCTATAAATGCGATCAGTGCGACAACGCATATAAGCGATTGAGGAATTTGAAAATACACAAAACGATCCATTCCGGTGAGAATATGTTGAAATGTGAACACTGTGATTTTACTTGTAGACTTTTAAGGAATTTAAAAAGTCATAGAACGACGCATCAAACGAACAAAATTAAATAATCATCAAATAATTGTAACGAGTAATTAATTTTTAATAAACTATATACTATTCAAACCGAGGTGCCTTTTTTTCCCTCCCACCCTCTAAGTCCCTCAAAATCGACAAGAACACAAGACCATATTGTATTCTTCATCAACATATACCACGAAGGTGTCTTTGGAACAGCTGGAAATCAATAGATATCAATTGTCACACGAAATTCTTAACGAACAAACTAATACAAGTCTGTCACCGCTCCTCAGACCATCGCAAGGGGCTAATTCTTTTCTGTAATAAACCATCTCCTTCCACTACTAAAGCTTATTGAAATTGCCGCCTGTTTAGTTTCACTTACAATTAGTTTTATTGCTAGCAGGAAATAAGCTAGGTCATTGAAACAGATAAGATGTATTGTGTATTACATAAGATTAAGCATAGTTCTGACGATGGCGTGAGCCGAAATATTGTAGCTGTCAACTATATCTCATAAAAGTTATGTAGAACTAAATTACATTGCTGTTTTTTCACCATGTTATAATGGGAGGTCTACCAAGTAAATGCCAATTCAATCGATAAAAATAGACTGGAACTAAAAGGGTTGCCTGTGTTCATTCCGGGCAGTATCGCCAGATACTAAGGAAAGGGGAAAAATAAAGCCATTTTTTTATTATTATGGTAAGTTATATATTTTTTTAACAAACGACTGTACCACGTTGTAAGCGCCGGCTCTCGTGCGATCACCGAAGTTAAGCAACATTGGGCGCGGATAGTGCTTGGATGGGTGACCGCTCGGGAACACCGAGTGCCGTGTTCTCTTGGCTATGGGAAGGAAAACCCAGACAGAAAACCGAACACCAACCTGCCTGGGCAGCGTGGTGTTGCTATGTCCAAGCCCCACCCTGAAAAAAAAAAAATCAGGGGGAGGCCTTCATCCAGCAGTGGATCGACCCCGGCTGATGATGATGATGATATATTTTTTTCACAGAAAAAAAGCAAAAGAGCTATACATCCCAAGAACTTGCGACAAACAATTGACATTGGCACGTTTAATTTTGGCTGCCATTTTTCAGTGACGAATGTCTTATTTGGAATGACTTCATTTTGATAAATTATATATTTTCAACTATCAACAAAAAAACAAATGAAACAAGGTTATAAATATATTAATTTAAATAACCTAACCCGACAACCCGGGTTTTGTCTATCGGCAACTTCAGGCATCTTTCAAAGTTTCATCACTTTAAATTTGATACTGAAATTCCATCAAGCGCCTTCGGTCTATATCATAAATTGTCACACGTATATAGTTGTAGCCTTTTTTATTTTCCCCTGTGTAATTCCACTCGTACAGAACCGATGCAAACTGTTTACTGTGCGGCAGTTCTGTTGTATCGGTTTGAAAGAATGCCTGAAGACGCCGAACACTGAAACCCGGATTGCGAGTGACAAAACACGTGGAAGGGTACACAATTTCAATAATTGAAATCCAACGCTAATATATATTTTAATAAACATTTTTTTTCGAGATGCACTATGCCCTCGTGGAGCATTTCAACAGTGCACGTCGTCAACGAGAACACAATAGATAACAAAGTAATAAATCTACATTTTTGGCAATTTTGTAACCGGGCGGTCAACACTCCTTTGCGTGATTTATGACGCGTGTAGAGTGGCCACTTTTTAAGGTGACGCATTGATGATGATATACGCAGTCGTATGAACAACGCACGCCGTCGTACATTAATCTTAATCAAATATCAATATAAACTAACTGTATTAAGGCTGATAATACAAAAGGTTCCCCACCCTCGGCTACAATTTAGTTAATTAATTGCTCTTGCAAATCAATCGAACAAACTATCCACATGGCCACATTGGCTTGTATACAAAAATGACTGATTACACACTGGAATCGAGTGTCTCAACAGGCGAGACGCAGATGATTAGGAATGCATCACAACATTGAAAAACAAAAAGAAATGTCCTCCTATGTGGTTGCAGTCGCTTCAATAAATATATCCTTAACAAATAACTCACTCGTAAATCGCCATTACTGTCACGTGACATTGCGATCGGTGTGAAGTTTGGCTAATACTTGTGACAAGCCTACGGAGGTAGGACAAACTAAATTTTGGCGTAGCCGGCTGCAAACAGAGCCTCGTCGACCGCCGCCAGATGGCTGCAGATCTCCACGCTGGACGGACGCATTGCGTGGCAACGGCGCACGCACGCCATTGACTCCTCGAGTTTGCCGAGGACAAATAGGCATTTGCTCCTTATGAACATCAATTTGCAGAGCTGTTCCGGCTCGCAGCTCTCTTGATCGATCTCGTCGAGGACGGCCATGGCGTTACGAGGGCGGTCGGTTAATTTGTGACACAGCGCGACATTGAGCGCGGTCTTGTTCAGCAGCAGAGTGAAGGCTTCGTAGTTCTCCCGGGTCATTTCGCACGCCGACAGCATCCGCCGGGACTCGGAGTACGTCTTCAGAGCGTCGATGAGCTTCTTCCTGAAGAAGTAATCCTTTCCCAAGGAGTTGACGCTGACCACGAGCGGGGAGACTATCGAGAAGTCGGCCTTCGATTCGCTGTCGAGAATTTCATACCTGAAAAGTGAAAACTACGATATTATTTCTAGTGAAAGTGTAGCGTCTGTCATGCCGTCTACGGTTTCAATTAGAGTTCTGAAAGGAATATAATATCAGATAACGCATTCACTGCTAACTTAAAATCCCATGTTATCGTATTAATAATATGCATTACATCAAAGACAATACACGCGGGTGTCTCATATTACATCGATAAATCTGTTCCAAGTTCATAATGTGTATTTATTTTGAATTACATTTTGGTTTTTCAAGTTTTATTCTATCCTTCGGTGCAGAAAGAGGTATCCACTCTATACGTATCAAATATATTGTCCAAAGTATATACTACAATATTTCAAACACATTTATTTATTGTGCGGTTATTGCCTTTTGTGTCACCTGTAGAAATTATTTATGCTGAGCATTTGGATTTTTCCAACACTGAGGCTCGCCACAACTCTTCATTTATCGCAATTATAATATTATTATGATAGAAAAAAATTGGAAATCTTCCAGACAATCACCTTTTTATGGCGTTTGCGTCCAACCAGCGTACGGTGTGCAGCAGAAGCAAAATCGATGCACCGGGCGCGACTCCCAGTTCCTTACATCCCAAATCGCCGAACATGGTGCCGGGCGGGAGAACGAACCGGCCGCGAGATCCGACCGGCAGCCATCGCACGGCCGCGGCAAACCCCGGGATTACGGAATCGCAACTGGCTTCGATTTTCTGGGAGAAGATAACATTTTCAGCCAAAGTTATCAAAAAATCTTGTATATATTTTAATGTTAGTCGATTGATATTTGTCAAAAAACCCTTTCAACGATGACTCATTAACGAGATTGTCAATGAAAATTATCACAACGGGCAATTGTGTTAATTAATTAATGTGTTGTGTTGTGTTAATTCACTTTGGTATAAAGACGATGCTAGCTGTTTATTTCACGTCAGTTCTGTCGCATCAGTGCGATAGAATGTCTGAAAATACCGAAAGGTGAGACCTGGGTCGTCGGTGACAAAACAAACGGAATACGGAAGACAGATTAAGAAAGGTGATTGTGACAACATACGAGGACATTTCTTTGTGTTTTGTTAATGTTGTGAAACATTCCGAATGCATCTGGCTTCCGTAAAAGTAGACCTAATTATTTTTTATTGCTCTATTTATAACTGTATATGGAAAGACAGTTGACACCATAAAAGAGATAAAACACGTGTGAATTGATTAAAAATTGTCAAACTTCCATAGTATACAAGTAATATATTGCTTACCATAGGATTCCTAGGCGGATTCGCATTCCTTTTTTTGGTGCAATGAAATGAAGAGTCGAAAGGGATTTTGGAGCCTTGGACGTAAAGGGCGTAGTGCACCCAAACGAAGCTGCAGTCCAACGGGCGGTCCCCGGATGTTTCGTTTTCCTCGGCAGTGTCGGCATTTTGCTCTCCGGTAAGGTGTGCTCTTCCTTTCCTGATGCCGTAGCGTCTGTTCATCTGCTCGAAGGTCTCGCCACGCACGCCGACCACGCGCTCGAGCCCCTCGACAATCACCGGCGACATCCTTTTGGCCAGTTCGGAGAAGTCCTCCGCACCCCGATGCATTTCCGTCAGCAGCATCATATTGCCGCTTCTATACAAGGCGTTGGATTCGTCTTCTGAAAATATACCCAGAAAAATTGTAGCGAGTACAAACGACACCAGTGTTTTATTTTTTAATCCGCGTCTGCTCCTCTAGTGGAGTATACGAATTCAAAATGGGGCCGCCGAGTTCAATTTAAAATTATCGAACAAGTGGTCCCGATCCGAATATAACAAACTTGCGGAAAGGTGTTTGATAAACAAGAGGATAACGAGCAGACCTCGTACCCCTAGAATCGTACGAAGATGTTACAATTCAAATTTGATATTCCGCTCGCTCGCTCGGTTCCGGCATTAAATGTTTAAATATTTTGAAGCGGAAAAAGGAAAAAATTGATAATCTATATTTGAATTGTTACAACTTTGTACGATTCCAGATGTTTTGTCACTGACGACCCGGGTTTCGCCTTTCGGCATCTTCAGACATCATATCACACGGATGCGACAGAACTGGCAAAACATGTGAAATCGTACAAAGTTATAATAATTCGATTTTGATACCGAAATTCCATCAAGCACCTTCAGTCGATATCATAAATCATAATTTATATATTTTTTAACGTGCGTTTATCAAATAAATATAATAATGCAGATAAACCGTGTTTTACCAAAGTAATTCGTCTTCACATATTTTGCCTTAGGGGTGATTTGTTGGTGTTCCTTACTGAAGTTTATGATTTGGTCAATATTCGAATAGTCGCTGTGCAACGTGACGCCCGCTTCACAGAACTTTCTGAAAAAACAGAAATATATTCTATCGATTGTCTAAGTGCCAAATATTTGCGAATATATACAATCAGGGTTTATCCCGTCGAGCATCCGTAACAACAATGTCAAATAATCCCGCAATATTATATTCCCGTCTCGAATATTATCCCGATTGACCGGTTTCGGTAGGTAAAACTATCCGTCCGATACAATTTGAGAGTGAACACACTAAATCGTAAATATATATAAACCAAAGAAATCAACTATTTAATATATAGTTCGCTCAAATGTCTTGAGAATTTCTTTAATAAACAATTTCAAAAGAAGAAGATGTTTTAAACAATATTCTAATACGTAGGGTTCATCGAAAAACGCGGAATCGAGGTTTAATCGATTAAAATAATCTAAACCGATTCGGCAACGAGATCGAAAACGTTGTTCGTACCAAACTGTCATTTGTAATTCAAACTTGTAACGTTGAAGATGCAATGATTTTAACATGGCTAACCTGAGTTCTTCGTTAAGGGCATCCATTTCTTTTTGTAGCTCCATTATTATATTTTGAGTTTGACTGTCTATTTCGAGTGAATATTCACACATATATAATCAATTTAAATCAAACACCTGTTTGACAGCAGAAAGAGCGGGCACCGCAAACCATAGACGATTATGCGCGGCAGACCGTACACAACGGGGCGTATAAGATCTAAGACAATATATTGATCGAATGGGTATTTATTTGGTAGAATTTCCACTGTGAATGGTAAAAAATAGCAATGTATTTAAGTTTTAAAATATTTACATGTTATATAGTTGATAGCTTTTTCCGTTTACGCCCTCATCATTACCAATACACCATAAGCAATATTCTAGTGACCGATTTTGCTATGTTCACAATGTTTCATTTTTGATATTTTATGTTACATAAGTAAAATTTAAACTTTTGAAACTATGTATTATTACATTTTATCACTCTCGGCTATGCATTGCAATTTTTCAGGCATTAGTATCACCCGTACATTCAGTAAACAGTTTGCACCGGTCCTGATCAAAAAATATAATGTGGAAATAAGTACTAAAAATGCGTTTTTATTATTCCTTGTGTAATTCCGCTTGCATTTAAGTAAATTATTTTGTATGTGTCAAGTTGCATTTGTTTGATAAAATGTATTTTGAATGACGTGGTAATCTTTTATTGACGTATCATTTAAACAGTTGCACAGTTATTTCAATGAAAGAGACATGTCCACAATATATTTTTTGATCGGGACCGGTTTCGCTCATCGCGAGCATTATCAACTGATGATAATGTTAATAATTGATAATGCTCGATCTGATAATAATAATAATTGATAATGCTCGCGATGAGTGAAACCGGTCCTGATCAAAAAATGTATTGTGGAAATAAGTACTAAAAAATGTGTTTTTATTATTTAAAGTATCATGCCTTTCCATCAAGAAGTGACAGTTAACACCTTAAAAGTGAAAGAGACATGTATTTAAAGAAGGGTTTATTATAAAAAGCTATAAAGAATGTTATAACAATTTAAAATTTTATGAAAATCATTCATTTGCTATTTTTTTGTCATTATTCGTTGCCAGTTTAGCGTCGTTGGCTTTGTTAAGATTATTGGTCTTGTCATCGTTGGTTATGTTGAGATTATTAGTCTGGCCATCGTTGACTTTGTTGGGATTGTTGGACTGATCGTCGTTGGATTTGTCGAGATTATTGGTCTGATCATCGTTCGATTCGTTTGCAATGTTGGTCTGGTCATCGTTGGCATTTTCGTTGTTGGCAGTGCTTACATTATCGGAATTTTCAAGATTATAGGCGATGTTTAACGTTTTATAATAATCGGTGTAAGGATAATTGAAGTTATTGGCATTATTAGCAATGTAAGCATCGTTGCAATTGTTGGCATTGGTATGATCGTATGGGTAATTGGGAATGTTGTGGCTATTGGGATAGTTGCCGTTGTTGTGATTATTGTAATTGTTATAATTATTATGGGCATTATTGTGATTGTAAGGATAAGCAGAGTTTATAGCATTTTTATTATCGTTCCAATTGTTGTAATTGTTGGCGTTATTATAGTGGTAGGGGTAGGGATAATCAAGAATATGAGCATTGTTGGGATTGTTATAATTGTTGTGATTGCACGGGTAACCAAAATTATTATCATAGTTGTAGTTGTTAGCGCTATTATAGTAGTAGGGGTAATCAAGAATATGAGCATTATTGTGATTTTTATGATTGTTGTGATTGTGATAATAGTTGTAATTGTATGGGTAACCAAAATTATTATCTAAGTTGTAGTTGTTTGCGCTATTGGCATTATTTCCGTCGTTGCAATTGTTGTGGTTGTAGTGATAATCGGCATTATTGTGGTTGTAGTGATAATTTCCGTAGTTGTAATCATTATAGTTTTCATTATTGTAATAATTGTTTGGGTTGAAACCGTTATTGGGATAATTTGCATTGTTTTGATAATAGGGGTTATTGAGATTATTGGCACCGTTAGCGTTATGTTTGTTGGCGATGTTATTGCAGTTGCAATCGTAAGCATTGTTGTGATTGTTAGGGTATTTGAGGTTATTCTGGGTGTTCATGGCATCCTTGGCTTTGTTAGTATTCTTGGCATTGTTTTGCTTGTTGGCGTTGCTTTGTTTCTTGGCATTGTTGACATATGAGCTCGGGGGTTTGGTGGTGGATTTATTTGCCTTATTGGCATTGTTCACTTTGGTGGTTTGGACGTTTTCGGTCGGGTTTTTATTCCACACAAAATAAGTCTTGAGATTTTCATCGTTGTTGTTTTCAACATTGTCAACGGACTGGGCGGCGCTGGTGACATCCGTCTCCTTGTTTGCATTCGAATCGGTATCGGCGATATTGGGTGCGTCTATCAAGGGGGTCGCAAAATCTGTGGGAAAATGAAACAGTCTATTTAAGAAGTACCTTATCAAATTGAATTTGAATTGTTACAACTTTTTCTCAGTAATCTACAATTATCAAATGACCCAATTAAATTTTAATGCAACTACCATTCATTGTAAAAACTTTTCATCAAAAAATCATTAATTTATTTTTTAATTAATTTGAATTGTTACAACTTTGTAAGATTCCACGTGTTTTGTCACTGACGACCCGGGTTTCGCCTTTCGGCATCTTCGGGCATTCTATCACACGGATGCAACAGAACTGATGGATTAATATTTTTTATGAGATTATCATATACAAATTGAATGTCATTATAATCAAATTATTGGATATTTAAATTATTTAATATTTTGGCCAATAGTTTCCTCTATATATTACCGGTCAGTTGTATTTCAATTGTTTAACCCACTGACTGCTAACATCTCAACTGTTGAGACGGTTGATTTTACTTTGTGGATTGTTGATACACGAAAATATATGAATTACAGTTGTTAAAACCTTGTTTTAACCTTTGTTGTCTAACCCTTTTAACCTTTGTACTCGGTAAATTTTAAGTTAATGCATTGCTTGATTTGTCCTGAAAAACTCAAAAAGATTGTTTCAACCCAATATTATTCTATAAATGTTTCAAATCTATGTGTTGGAATATTCTTTAAAATGCTCTGCAGGGAACGAGTTAAAGACGAAACCAGTGTTTTAGTGACAAATCACGTAGAATTGTACACAGAATTTATATTATTTGATGTTATGTATAACAACGAACTCACTCAAACCGACGCAAGATATCACCACAAACAGCGTAATTGTCACTTTACTAATTTTGGCGGCCATTTTGAAATAGTATAAGCCTACAAAATGGCGGAGTCGTTAATAGCCGTACTTTTTCGGACGAGATGTCAAGGATTTTGTTGGTTGGTTTGTGCTATTTTATTATTTATATGCAAATGAATGGCCGATCAAATTATCATTTTTTTTTATTGCTAAGCTCTTTTTTTTAAAATTAATTTTCAATTCCGATATGCATATTCCGTTCGATTAAAATTGTAGGGCGATAAGAAATAAATATGATTTGTTCAATCGTTCAAAACTTTATTGCTTTTGAATTGTAGAAACGGTATATAAAGTTAAAATTGAGAATTTTCAAGAAATCTAACCGAGAAAATTCAGACAAAATCTACTTTAATTCATCAAAAATGGTATTCGTCCGGACTCACTCTTGTCCACGTCGAATATGTCAACACATTATGCAGCAATTATATTGAATGTTGTTAACGCTCTAACTGGTGGCGTCTCAATCAAAAGTCTGGTTTTACACTTAAGAAGACAAAACAATTCATGTCTTCTATTAATTACAGTGAACGAACAATTTGATTTAATTAATAATGGCTGAATTCTCATTTGGGCCTCATTACGCCGGAAGAAATGCGTGAACTTGTCTAATAGAAAGTTAGTTGGAAAAAAGCCATGGATAGTATACATACACCCTCAAGAAAGGAGTGTCGAAAATGTATTCTGAACAGGGCTGTGAAGTCGGAATCGGAGACGCGAAAAATAAGCGACTGCGACTATTTTTTCTGTTGGACAATATTGAAGAATATCACAATGAACAATTTGCCGGATTGTTTGGTTGATCTTTAATTTAATGCACATAAATAGTAAAGATATGAAAAAAACTCCATCAAACACTTTCAGTCGATATCGTCAATCAAAGATAAGTTGATTAAAGTCGCGACGAGCGGAACCGGTCCTGATTTTAAAATATAAAATGCGTCCATATAACATATCAATCAGAGTCAAAAATAAACTTCCATCAAATTTCTGTACATCCATAAAATGAATTCATTACTTCCTAGGCAGCGTGTAGTGCTATATTATTGTACAGATTATGAACATCTGTCACGGTCAATTGATTTTCAAATGACCATAAGCAGAAAAATTAAATTAATTTATAATCCATATCAGCGGAAATAGATTTTTTTTTATCTGAAACATAAATCAATTCTTGCATCATACCGAAGAACGTGCCAAAGATTGTTAAATTGATTTAATTTGAAAAGCTGTGATAAACCTTTTTATTTCGAGAGCGTTTTTGGAGGTATTGTGATATCGGCGTGTTTAGATATTTATAAGGTCAATTGTACATATAGGTGTGATTTCACTGAAGCGCCAGTGAAAATATATCTATACTTGAAATGGACTATGGATCCTTGATATTATCGAATTGTACATTTCTGATAACCTTTTGTCATAGCGTGGCATTGATTATTTGTCCTTCTAAATTGTAGATGCGGCCTGCCAACTTAGATGCCGCCGGTTAGAGCGTCAATAACATTGCTTCGTATGTATACATATTCCACATGAACGAAAGTGAGTTAAGACGAATACTGCTTTTAACTCGGTGAAAAAATAGCAATGTATTTTGGTTCAAGATATAGTTGATAGCTATTTCAGCTCACGCCATCGTCAGAACTATTTTTTACCGTGTTATAATGGAGTTCCACCAAGTAAATGCCAATTCATTAAATAATACTATTTTTCCCTTCAATCGTATTTTTTTTTATTTTAATAATACAGCAAGAGCTATAAAACAAATATGAAATATTTCCAGGGCTGTGGAGTTGCAGTGTTTTGACCGGAGTTTACTACTACTACGATACTTTACGACTAGGGTTTCCAATCCCGGGCCAAAATTTTGATCCCGGGATTGGAATTATTGATCCCGGGATTGGAAACCCTATTTACGACTACTTTTTCGATTAGACGATTTTGAAGAATGTCTCAATGGATAATTTGCCGGATTGGTTGGTTGATTTTAATTTAATACACATAAATAGGAGATGGAGGAAAAATATCTCGTCGTGTTGTTGGACGACGTCGGAGTTGAATCGTGTTTTTTCAAGACTCCACAGTCCTATATGTATTATAAACATATAAATTAATATATGATCAAATACACAAAACAAAATTAATTTTGTATTATTGTTTTGTAAATTTATTTCTGTAGTAAAACTTTGTCCGCTCAAACTGCATTGTATTGACTTGTTTGACTTTTCGCCTGGCCATCGATATCATAATAACATAAAATTAAATTACGCTTATCGTTGTTTTATCGCATGTGATTGCATAAATATAACTTTTAAGGGGTTAACTGTCACTTATTGGTAGACAAGCATTATATTTAGACAAATAAAACACGATGTTTAATTATATTTTCAAGTTTCAATTATTATTTCAGTAAATATTGTCATGCCATAGTTTCGCGCAATATTTTTTCACAATAATTTTCATGGCATTTTCTCGAGCTTCTCTAATGAAACTCTATTAGTTCAAAAAATATTTTCATATCATAATGTCAAATTTGCTGTAAACCATTTCACGAATGACTCATTAACCAGATTAATCGTTTATGAAAATTATCACAAGCAATTGTATTGATTATTATTAAATTTGTTTTAGCTGCCATTAACTGCTCGCCTTGGGGTAAGTGTTTTCCTGTAATTAATACCGTTGGTATATAGACAATGCTAACCCTTTATTGTACGTCAGTTCTGTTGCATCCGTGTGATAGAATGCCTGAAGATACCGAAAAGCGAAACCCTTATCGTTCTTTACAATTCAAATTTGATATTGAAATTCCATTAAGCAATTTCAGCTGATATCATAAATTAACTCTATAATACTTTTTTTTCAAATTTGTTTCTTATGTCAGCATATATTTTTATATTTTCAATTTGAATTGATTGGGAACATTCGGCCGACATACACTGCTACATTCGCTTACACCGACACGATGAAGTAAGCATACATACAAGGTGATTCCCGATTTCATTGCAAAAGTAGATTTTTTGCAAGAATCGTTAAATGGATTTATACTAAAATATTTATATTTAAACGATATAGGCTTAGTCGAAGAATATATAGAATATGAAGACCCAGGGCTCAGTTGATTTAGAAAAAAAAAAATATACGTCATGGACCTAAAACGTTTCATCATCGGGCGACAGGAATACTAAGAGAAACAATTGGTTTGCCGAATTCAACTATCACCAGATAATTGGCCTAATTTATAAAAAAAGTAAAAGACTTACGATAGTTGACATGTGTAAATGCACCTGAAAAAAATATTTTACATTATTGAACGTTTTGTAGTGAGCAGTAGTTTTTTTAAAGACGTTTTTTTCACACAACAGAAAAGGTTAAATAACAAATCTAGATAATAATTTAATATTTTTTTAATTTAAAAAATAAAAAATTTTACTGTATTTTATTTTATTAATAAAATTATCTTTGTTGGAATACCAAAATCATAATAAAATATTTTTTTCTTTCATTGAATTATAACGAGAAAAATAAGTGCAAAAATAGGTTAACAACAGCACTGAGACCGCGTGAATAGGTCGATTAAACTGTGATACATGGTAATATTGTCTATGGTGACGGTTCAGTGACAGCAAAGTTGAAGTTGTCGTTTGTGAATCGCTTCGCCGAAAGCAGAAATAACCTCAAAATGGAAATTAAAATTGAACCAAAAGATGAACCGAGTTCATGGATTGAATCAAAGAATACTATCTATGACAGAGAGGTTCATTTTCAAAATGAAATGCAATCAACTCCTTGCATGCATGAATCGACCGTGAAGAAAGAAGTGATCCAAGAAAGCGATATTCGCGAAGTGATTCATGTTCATAATACTATAATAGCGAAGCATACACTCACAAATTATATTCTATAACTAAACAACACTGCACAATATTTTAAAAATACATGCTTATATATTAATTGATTATTTTTTCCTATAGGAAATGACTTACGGCTGTCAGAAAATTAAATCAGAATATAATATCCAATGGGACACGGAAAATACCCTAGGAAATGTTCTCGTAGACGGGTATCCCATAAAGACAGAGTCGGATGTCATTTGTGACAATTCGTACGACGGACGCGTATCGGACGAGGTAAGATTTCAAAAAAAATGTGATTTAATTTAATATACACTTTTAATGTTATAAATGGATAAATTTTAACAACTAAAATATAAAAACTTTTGCAAATAATTATTTGACCGAGTCGCACGGAATCATATAGATCGAAAACACTAAACGATCTTTTTTTACTTTTAAGATTACTGACGTCAAACACGAAGACTCTACAAAAAATCGTCGAGAATTGCAGCCGTCAACTGAAAACGATTCTTCTTATGAAATCAACATCACACTCACGGATATTAAAGAGGAAACATGTAATTTGAAAGAGGTTCCTGTAATAATCTTACAAAGAACAGTCTTCAGTGAGAGGAATTTCGTTTGTGACGTCTGTTTCAGTATACACTCGACGATTGAATCCCTTTCGAAGCACAAGGCCGATAACATCGGTCGAACAAACCACAAAATGAATGGTAAAACCGCATCGACAAATAATCCAAGCTCTATATTAAATTCGGTAGACAAACCACACGGCTGTAAGCTTTGTGACTATAAATCAACCTGGGCACAACAATTGGAATACCACATAATGGCGGAGCACGACGGCAAAAAAACTCTGAGATGTGACCTATGTGATTATAGAGCTATATATGTTAGTAAATTGTTGCGACACAAAAAAACTCACACCGGAGAGAAGCCGTTCAAATGCAGTCAATGTGAATACATTTGCGCTTTTAGAAATACCTTGAATATACACATGAAGAAACACACAGGAGAGAAGCCGTTCAAATGCAATCAATGTGACTTTTGTTGTCGAACTTCGAGTGGCTTGACTGTGCACACAAAGAAACACACCGGAGAAAAGCCGTTCAAATGCAGTCAATGTGACTACAGTTGTGCTTTTAAATTTAGATTGACTAAACACATGAAGAAACACACAGGAGAGAAGCCGTTCAAATGCAGTCAATGTGATTACATTTGTGCTTTTAAAGATAGCTTGAACGTACACATGATGACTCACAGCGGGGAGAAGCCGTTCAAATGCAATCAATGTGACTATTGTTCTCGAACTTCAAGCGGCTTGGCTGTGCACAAAAAGAAACACACAGGAGAGAAGCCGTTCAAATGCGATAAATGTGACTACAGCTGTGCTTATAAATATAGATTGAATATACACATGGCGACTCACACAGGAGAGAAACCGTTCAAATGTTATCAATGTGATTACAGTTGTGTTCATAAAAACAGCTTAAATCGACATAAGATGACGCACATATAATACATATCTTCAACAAATTAAATGGTCTGAATTTAAACTATTTTTTGGTCAGAATAAAATTTTATTTTCTGTCAGAATAAAAATATGAATGGTCAGAATAACATCATAGATGGGTCTGAATAAAATTATTATAAGGTCAGAATTTTATAACTATTTCGGTCAGAGAATACTGATGACGATTGATGATATATATACATTCTGATAGTACGCACTGTGTGATATATGATTATATTACATTTAAATACTGAACACATGATGAGTCACTCCGAAGAGGAGCCGTTCAAATGCAGTCAATGTGATTACAATTGTACTTGTATGTGATATCAGCTCAGTTACTCAAAGTGAACTCAAGTCTCACAAAATGATCCATGCGGAAGAAAATATGTCATTTCTTTTTTGCTTACAAATTTTACAAATAAGACAAGAAAACCATGGTCTGAGAACTAGTTCTTGAACCCATGGTTTTGTATACCTGCCACATTTGACTGAAATATTTTGTACAAATAGACTTGCTTGTGAACTGTATTCTATCAGTTGATAATGCTCGCGATTAGCGAAACCGGCCCTGATCAAAAAATATATTGTGGAAATAAGAACTATTTTTTTTTTTTTAATATTGAAAATGTCATGCCTTTCCATCAAGAAGTGACAGTTAACACACTAAGTAATATTAACTACCAACTGAGATTTATTTTTACTCTCTGACCTGCAAAATAAAGGATATTTAATTATAGATTTTTTTTTAAAATAAACTTCAATTCACTTACATCAATCACCTATTTGTCCTTAACACTTCCCCTATTTTGCTAAAAAATACATCCGCCACGGTGATGGACACTCAGTGACCAATTGAAAAAAATATGCTTAGTTGGATTATTTTGCTAACTATTTATTAAAAATATTTTTAATTTTCCGATGTATTTTATTCCAATAATGCAAAAATTCATGAAAATCTGTAAAATAGTGAAATAATCATAAGCATTTTGAGAAGACAACTGTCGGCCGTCCTCCCTGCGCATTGGTTCAACGATGACTAAATAAGAATTCCAATAAAACGCAATGCAACACTTGTGCGCAGGTATTTGAAACGTTTTAAATCAAATTTCATTAAAAAATAGCAAACAAATGTAGTTTGTACAATTAATAATTATCTTAAAACATACTACAATTTATAAAACTTGCAAATTAAGATATTTAAAAATAATACAAATATATTAATAATAAAACGTACAAAATTTTATATATGTATATGTTTACTCTGAAGTAGAATGTCTACTGCGTTCACGACAAGAAATATTTTGTTTCGACTCTGTGTATCAAATACACCGGTCCGTTGTAGATATTGCTAAACAATTTTGTTCTTTCAATGGAATATTTAGAACATAAACTACAGATTCTTCTCTTCTAAGCCTCACGGGGTACAACTGAGATGTTACTTTCTGCCGTGTCAGTTAGCACCTCGCCACAATACGACAACACCGTGTTGTAGGCATTTCGTAGTCGCTTATGGTATTTGACGTTTGCATTTTTCCTTTTTATATAATTAACTCCCAAATAAAATGTGAATATTAACCGCTACAACTCCTACGTCGAGTTCACTTGCATGAATTCACATAATAACACATGCATTCGCTTGCAGGAGTTATTTGCTGCTGTCACTGTCGGCTTGTGAATAAAATCGTTCGCAGTTTTTGAACGAAGGGCTGAATTTTGCTTGGACTCATTTGACGAAATGCTGATTTTCCCAAATTCTTAACTTGAGTCAATCGTTCTTCAACAAAAAAAAAAATTGCGCAAAAAAGAGACTGGGCGTATATGCTTGTACAATATATATGCTCCCAGAATATACGATTGTTGGAAAATGCCTGTACTTTTGAGATCATTCTCCCAAATTTTTTATCTTGCCCCTGAAGTTGAACATTCAGTTCATTTAATTTTTCTGTATCATCAACAAGAAAGACAAAATCCCGCAGCCACTCCTTTACTCGTTATGAGTTGCAGTGTTTATGACATCGTGTTTTTAAAAAAGACCATCTCCCTTTTTGTCCCGTTCTACGTCATATTACTCAATCGGAATTCATTACACACCCGGTACTTTTTTACGCGAATTCGCTTATACGCAATTATTTTCGACGGCACCGTTATTTTTTTTACGCGATTTTTTCCCCAAATTTTTTTGAAAGAAGACAATTATATTCGTAGGTGTATCGTAGTCGTTTATATTCATAGGTGTAGTAAAAAGTCCTGACGTTTTTTTCAAACGCGTGTCTTAAAATCGGTTGGCTATTAAATTCGGGCCTTTGATTAAATAAGATGTCATAATATTTTTTTTGTGTTGTGTGACACTCATGTTACGTTCCGTATAGAAAAAAAGGTTCATTCGCCCTAAACAGAATGACTGACCTTTGCCCTTCATAAGAATATCTGCGCGGTTGCATGCTTTTTCAATATTACGCCCAGAACAGTGCAGTTGTCGCCACTAAAGACATTTGCGCGTTTATAGAGACGTGTTAAAGATTCGAAAATGTCAGAGATGGTTTGCAAAATTTAAATTTGGAAATTTAAGCATTGAAAATTACCCTCGAAGTGGACGACCTCATACAGTGGATGAAGTCGCCATGAAAGCTGAAATCGAAAAAATCCCATGCTAACAAAAAAGGAATTGTCCAATATAGTCGGTACTTAATGGTCCATAAAACAAAAGTACTTGAAAAGGCTGGGAAAAATTCGAAAAGTAGGAATTTGTGCGCCACACGCGTTGAGCGATTGAAACAAGGCGCAGCGACTAAGCGCGTGCCAATTGCTGCAAAAATAACACACTTTACGACCTTTTACGAAATTGGGTGCTATGTTCGAATATATCGAAGAAAAAACAATATATAAATTGTCGATAACAACCAATTCCAACCCCTCGAACTGGTTTACACCCAAAAAAACTTTTTCTTTCTGTTTGGAGGGATTTCAAAGGAATAATTCATTATGAAGTGTTAAAATATGGTGAAACTTTGACGGCACAAGTAAACTGTGACCAATTAAACAAATTAAGTGCAGCTTTGACAAGAAAGAGGCCGGGCAGGATAAGTGGACGCAACGATAAACTGCAAAACGAAAACGCGCGACCGCATGTGGCGAATATGATCTGAGAAAAAATCGAGGAGTTGGGTGGGAAAACTTTATTGCATCTACCTTATTAACCAGATCTAGCACAATCGGATTACCATTTATTTCGTTTAATATAAAAAAAACTTTTAGGGATAAAAAATTTCAAACAAAAAATGACGTGAAAAACGCTATTTCCGACTATTTTAATTCCAAATCAGTAGAATTTTTTACTAAATGGATTTTAGACTTGTCTAATAGGTAGCAGAAGGTTATAGAAAGACTGGGGGACTACTTTTTATAAATAAAAATTAAAAAAAAATACAAAAAAAAGTACTTTGAGTTTCATTTAAAAAAAACGTCAGGACTTTTTACTACACCTAATTTATATGATGCTAGACATGTACGTTTCATTATTTTTTTAAATTAAAAAAGGATGTGTTTTTTAAAAACTTAATTTTGTATAGGATTCCATTTTTTTAAATACACATACAGTTGCCAAATGTTGACCAGTGTATCGGATACTATGCGAATTTATGTTTTTGGGTTTGTAAAGAAATGTAATGCAATTGCGTAATTTTTTTTGAATTATTATGTCAAATAAATGCCCTCCAATGACGTCCAAATATTTTAAATGTTAATAAATTTAAGCCGAATATAAAAATATTATTCTTGAAATAAAAAACATTTAAAAATAAAATTAACCACATGCTAAACTTAATAGAAATTGCCACGACTAACAACGATTCAGATAACGGAGACGAGGAAGTAGATGAACCAACATTCAAAGCGGAAATGATTCAAGAAGAATTGAGCATGTCAACACAGATGGTAATTTTTTTTTTTTGACAAACGATCCCCATACTAAGTGTGCTAGAAAATTTCAAAATCAATTAAGACACTGCGTGATGGACTACATTGAACTTTATAAAGAATTACAGCAAAATACAATGCAGAAAACAACGCAAAAAAGTTTAACGGAATTTTTAGTAAAAAAAAATTATCCGTGGAACAACAAAATAAATCCAATGTATCAAGAATCTCCGAGCAAAATTCAGATTTATGCAAAATTCAATACTTTCGTTCAAAAAATCGCAACCGAAAGTGACAGCAGCGAATATTCATAAAAATGAAAAAAATAGTACATTTATTGTATATGCAACAAAGACATGAAAATATATAAAAAAAAAATTAACGAATTTTAAGCAGCAAATTTTGGTTTTTCATAAATTTCTTTTCATAGGTTACTTTTTTACGCGATATTTTAATTTTTGGAATCAATTTATCAAATAACATGAAAGTTGTGTTTTTTTAAGCGCCTTTTCCTGGAACCAATGTATCGCAGAAAAAAATACTGGGTGTACATGCCATTGGCAGTGCCAACAATACAAGAATTTCAATTAAAATTGAATTAATATCACGAAACGGCTCAAGGTTCCATAATGTCCGTATCTTTTCGCAAAGCATTATAATATTATAAAAAAAAACGAAAAATGAGGGACAGATTCAAATTATAATTTTTTCTTAAAATAATTGTATAATAAAAATAAAAAGTTTATATTTTATACTGCCATCTGTTTTACTAGACCAAAAGTTCGATGCTTATTTGATTTTAGTTGCACGTGAATTCGCTAGAAATCTTAAATAATATCTAATTTTACAACGAAATTATAACAAAACAACGAAAAAACATTTAAAATCACGGAGGGATTAAAATAATGTTTTTTTTTAAAAAGAATTTAAAAATCAATTAAAAATTCATTATATATTTTACTGCCATCTGTTTTCAATGACCAAAAGTTCTATGCTTCAATTATAGTTGACAGTCAATCCGCTAGATGTCTACAAAAAATGTTTAATTTTACTACGAAATTATTATTAAATAATAAATAAATCTAAAAATCAGAGTAAGTTTCTAAGCAAATTTTTTAAGATAATTTTTACTGTGTGTTTTTAATGTTTTACTCTGCAATCTGTTTTCAAAATAAATAAGTTGAATGCTAATTTGATTATCGTAGCACGTCAATCCGCTAGATGTGTACAAAGATTATCTAATAATACTACGAAATAATTTTTCAATCATTAAAAAATATTATTAATGACCAAAAGAATCAAATTAAGGCTTGAAAATGAAATGATTTTATAATCAAAATAAAAATTATTATATTTTATATCATCTGTTATTCAAGACCAAAAGTTCAATGCTTATTTGATTTTAGTTGCACGTGAATTCGCTAGACATCTAAAATAAAATCTAATTTTACAACGAAATTATTGTTAAATAATGGAAATACTTAAGTTATCACGGAGAGGCTCTTATTATATTTTTTTGATGAAATAATATTAAAATCGATAAAAAATCTAATATATAAAATACTGCCATCTGTGTTCAATGACAAAAAGGTTTGAAGCTTATTTAATTTTAGTTACACGTCGATCCGCTAGATGTCTACAAAATAATGTTTAATTTTACTACGAAATTATTCTTAAAAATTTTAAAAATCCTAAGTAAGAGTAAGATTCGAGAAGTAAGACAATCGAAATAAAATGTATAATGTTTTACTCTGCAATCTGTTTTCAAAATAAATAAGCTGAATGCTAATTTGATTATCGTAGCACGTCAATCCGCTAGATGTTTACAAAGAATATCTAATAATTCCACGAAATTATTTATCAATCAGAAAAAAAAACTGTAAATGAGGAACAGATTCAAATTAAAGTGTGTAAAAAAATGAATTAATTTTATAATCGTAATAAAAAAATCATATTTAAGATGCCATCTGTTATTCAACACCAAAGGTTCAATGCTTATTTGATTTTAGTTGCACATGAATTCGTTAGATATCTAAAGTAATATATAATTTTACAACGAAATTATTATTAAATAAGATTCAATGAGATTCAAATTATATTTTTTTATGAAATAATATTAAAATCGATTAAAAACCTATTATATTATACTGCCATCTATCTTAAATGACCAAAAGTTCAAAGCTTATTTAATTTTAGTAGCACGTCATCCTGCTAGATGTCTACAATAAATGTTGAATTCTTCTACGAAATTATTATAAAATAAAAAAAAATTCTAAAAATCAGAGTTAGATTCTAAGCAAATTTTTTAAAATAAAATTATTTGATAATCGAAGTAAAATGTATTATTTTTTACTCTGCAATCTGTTTTCAAAATTATTAAGCTGAATGATAACTTGATTTTCGTTGCACGTCAATCCGTTAGATGTATACAAAGAATATCTAATAATACTACGAAATTATTTTTCAATTCCAACATTCATTTTACAATGAAATCATAATTAAATAATAACAAAAAATTAAATTCAGGGACGATTTCAAATTTTTTTAAATGAAATTCTTTTAGTATCAAAATAAAATGTATTATATTTTACATTGCCATTTGTTTTAAAACAAAGTTATTGAATGCTTAACAATCTGATGGTCAGAAAAGCAATAATTTTTTTCCAAATAATTTACTAACAATAAAATATATGTCATTTTATACTGCCATCTGTTAGCAAAGAGGTAAAGTTTTATGCTAATTTAATTTTAGTTTCACGTAAAACCGCTAGATGTCTAAAAATATTATTTTATTTTACTACGATATTATGATTTAATAATAAAACAACTAGAAATGAGGGAGAGATTTTAATTTTATTTTTTATTGAAATGATTTTAGAAATGCAAAAAAATTCAATTTTTGGAATTCCGACATTAATTTTTTTCCCAATTTTTGGAATTTTTATCCCGCCATTTTTTCAAAATTGTTTCCATATTTCAAAATGTTTTTCCGCATTTTTTTTTAAATTATATAAAATTCGTAATAAAAAAAAATCCCTAAAATTATTTATGAATTTCGAATTTTTATCCCGCCATTTTTTCAAAATTTTATGTTATATTTCAACTTAAATTCAAAAAAAATACCACAATTTTTTTTAAATTTCTTTTTTTTTTTTAATTAATTTTGAATTTCGAATTTTTATTTGGCATTCAGATCTATTTTTAAAAAGAATGAATTCAATTACTTTTTTTTTTATTGAAATATTTTTACAAAACACAATGTAATGTATTATATTTTTACTGCCATCTGTTTTCGATGAGAAAAAGTTTTGACCTAATTTTTTATTTTAGTTTCACGTAAATTTGCTAGATGTCTACAGTAATATTTTATTTATTGAGAAATTATTAAAAATTTTTTTTATTTATTGAAATATTTTTACAAAACACAATGTAATGTATTATATTTTTACTGCCATCTGTTTTCGATGAGAAAAAGTTTTGACCTAATTTTTGATTTTAGTTTCACGTAAATTTGCTAGATGTCTACAGTAATATTTTATTTATTGAGAAATTATTAAAATTTTTTTTTATTTATTGAAATATTTTTACAAAACACAATGTAATGTATTATATTTTTACTGCCATCTGTTTTCGATGAGAAAAAGTTTTGACCTAATTTTTTATTTTAGTTTCACGTAAATTTGCTAGATGTCTACAGTAATATTTTATTTATTGAGAAATTTTTTTTATTTATTGAAATATTTTTACAAAACACAATGTAATGTATTATATTTTTACTGCCATCAGTTTTCGATGAGAAAAAGTTTTGACTAATTTTTGATTTTAGTTTCATGTAAATTTGCTAGATGTCTACAGTAATATTTTATTTATTGAGAAATTATTAAAATTTTTTTTTATTTATTGAAATATTTTTACAAAACACAATGTAATGTATTATATTTTTACTGCCATCTGTTTTCGATGAGAAAAAGTTTTGACCTAATTTTTGATTTTAGTTTCACGTAAATTTGCTAGATGTCTACAGTAATATTTTATTTATTGAGAAATTATTAAAAATTTTTTTTATTTATTGAAATATTTTACAAACGCAAAAAAATTCTCAGTTTTTTTTTTTGAATTTCAAATTTTTATCCCGCCATTAAAGTTAACAAAAGTTGTAGCTCAGAAATTGCAGTATCAGCACAGTCTTCCAATACATCGAATTCATTTTCAATTTGAAACATGTATCCATCTTTACTACTTTCAAACTCATTATTGGTTGTGGCAATTCTTTTTGTAATTCGTGGCATCTTTATTATTACAGAATTAATAATGTGAAGCAAGGAAATAAAACAAAATAGTTCAATCGAAAATATTACGAGACCGGCTACGCGTCATTCTGACATCACACAATATTGCTTTAAGTAGGTTTTTTCATCACATCTGACTTATATAATACAAAACATAGCTCTAGTATAAGTTTTCGGAAACACAAATGCGGTACAACTGCAGACTGGGTATCCTTTATGGATCTAGGATAATGGGAACAGCTGCATACGTGAAGATTGTTTGTTTATGGTCGACATTCGCACTTAGACATTGCCGCTTTGATTGATTTATTGCCATTATAATACGATTGTTTTCTTATACTTAATGTTGTAATCGGACAAAATAAATCATGCGTAATATCAATAAATGATTCTTGAAAAGAAAAAAGGTTGTAAATAATTGTAATTTCATTTTTTAAATGTGCCGTCAAATGTCGAGTTAGGCTCGGCATAGGAGTTGAAGCTGTTAATGTTTTTAAAACCTCTATCGCCTACCATGAAAGTTGGCGCACCTTCTATCGGGCGGTACGGACCAGGTTGACTACCCCTGCAATAGACGAAGGAGACTATGAAAAAAATGGAAAAATTGACCGAGCCTATAATTTAAATGTTGAGATGGCAATATAGCGATGTCCAGAAATCATAAAAGATTCCGCATAGGCCGTTACAGCATTCCCGCCAACCCGAGTATCCGTAGAACGGTTATTTTAGGAAAAAAACCCGACAAAACCAAACATTTCCACAGTCCCGGTCGACACTTAAAAAATGAGTATGACTGTGCAGCAGAAGTGGGCAGCGCCGAGCGGTAAACTACAGGTATGGAATGAGGACACATCTAAAATATAAATAAAACAATTTGAATATATTATAAATATATGGAAAATTCAATATTTATTTGGAAATTGTCACTTAACACATTATGGCTGTTATACGTACATCAACAAATATTAAAATTTTAATGTATTGACCGATTGATTGATTCAAGAATGAATCATTAATGAAAATGATGGCAATTGGCAATTGTGTTAATTATTATTAGATTAAAATTATAAAATATGTTTTAGCTGCAATTTACTGCTCGGATTGTTCGGAGTGTTTTCCCGTAATTAATAACTTTGGTATGTAGACAATGCTAACTGTTTATTGTGCGTCGGTTCCATTGCATTCGTTTGATGAAACGCCTGAAGATACCGATAGTCAAAACCCGGGTCGTTAGTGACAAATCATGTGGAATCGTACAAATTTGTAACAATTCAAATTTGACAATAATAGATTCTCAATCAGCATTTCTTCAATACATATGAAATTTAGGGATTGCATTACCAGTTGACAGGTAAATTGCCCGAAATGCAGTAGCGGTGATTGCCGGTAAATTGAAATTTTTACCGGCTTTTACCGGAAACGTATATTGTAATGAATTTTTATTGATAATATGCAAGAGGGAGTGAGAAGTTTTTTTTTTTTTTTATTCATTTATTAATTTATTAATAAACTCTAATCCAATACGTTGTTTTTTTATTTTATTTTAATTTCAAATTTATATTCATAGATACAAATTATGCATACATGTATAAAATATATATATATATATATATATATAATACATCAATAAGCTAATAGTTTAGCGTATGAACTTCTTACAGGCAGGAAAACCAAATATTTCACAGTCATAATTTAAATTAATCATTCTTTGTGTGACAAATAATAAATTATCTGATTTACTTACAACACTATATATAAAACATAGATATTACATATTCACCTGAATCATATTTGAAATAATTATTTATTTATTATTATACAGTAACATAACATAAAAAATAACATCAAAGGAATAATACAACAATATGCGAATAATAATAAAGCATGCAAAAACGTCCATATTTTGAACGAACGCCTGCTTGTTGGCTTAATAAGTTAATAAATAGAGTTGGGGAAACAATTGAAGCATTCATTTTGGTATACAAATCGATCGATAGCTATTTGACCTAATTGGGCCCAACATGTTTTTGGTTTAACCCTCTGTCCGCTGACAATGTTGAATAATACTGCATTTTCGAATTGTAAAATCTTCGCAAGGATTCCGCATGTTTTGTCACCAACGACCCGGGTTTCGCCTGTCGGCATCTTCGGGCATTCTATCACGCAGATTCTGTCACAAGCGGCAAGCATCGTTGTTTCCAATCAACACCTGAAGACGCCGAAAGGCGAAACCCGGGCCGTCGGTGACAAAACATATGGAATCGCAACAAAGTTTCAACAATTCCAATTTGATATCGAAATTCAATCATTATAGTTATATTATACGTATCCCCAGCTGTCTGCCGATCCGACATGTTGTATTTCCCTGACAAAATACAGTACAGATAGTTCATAATATTGCAGATACATAACAATGTAGAACCCTCGAAACCTCATTATGAGAGCGGTTTTTGCAGTTGGATGCTACATGCCTGATGTTTTAAATCTGCATACATTCGTCTGTTTGACTATTTCTTATGTCTGATTTAATTACGTCCATCGGAGAGGGAAAGTCGGTGAAAAAAAAACATGTTGAATTGTCTCCCTCGGAGTAGTTCAAGACAATCTGTGACATTGAACACTGCTTGTCTGAGATATTAAAAAATATTCATATTTTGTAACTCTGTGAGGTAAACGTGTATTTGCAATTTTATCTCAATTTCGACAAGATTCGAATGACTCTGGACAAAAAGTAAATAATAACTTTCCACAACGTCACTAATATTATGAGGTATTGTTTAAATAACGTCACACGTCCCGACACTTCAAAACACTAATGAAATATTCAAAGTTTACAACTGTAACTTCAAACGAGCGTCGGACGAGATGACGCGAACGTTCCAAAGTCGGTAACGCAGCCAATCTTTTGCGTTTAGGACTGATTTTGGTTTCAAAATATTACTGGCCACCTCCTTGTCTACTTACTTGCCAAAAGTATAAGGTTTAAATGTTTGAAACATCGATTTTTGGAACCCTTCAAATTTATCCCGCCAAAGTAACAAATCAGTTTGAAACTGCGCGCTAAACTCGCGTCTAACTTCGGACTGAACTTTGGACGAATCTTGCGGCATCGCAATGTGACACTCCATGACACGTGATGGCGCTCGTTCATTTGAGTTTGGTAACGGCGATTTCCGAGCGATGGTGACGTTCAAATATTCAGAATTTGCATCTGCGCCGGGTTGCTGCAGTCGTCGTAACCTGAATCTGAAGAATATTCGGCGCAGGGTTTCAGCAGCAGCATGGCGGCATCTTCGGAGGATTCCGTCGCAGGCGTTCGATGGTCTCGGCGAGGCGTATATAGTCTCGCGTCCACGAGGATTTCGGAGTTGGCGCCTTTCCAAACGACCCCGCAGTCGACTTCTTCTCTGTGGATAAAGACAATCATCGGTGACCGGTTTTTAACATCGCGAGCATTATTGACTGACACTAAATATTGTCTTTCATTTATTTGAATATAATGGCATTCTATCCAGAATAAACAGGATACACATAAAAAATACACCTGTCCCTCGATTTACACGGTACTTGTTTTACACGTTCTCGCTTTTACACGGATTGAAAAAGAATTTGAACCAGTTACAAATTTGAATTGTTACAACTTTGTAAGATTCCACATGTTTTGTCACCCACGACCCCGGTTTCGCCTTTCGGCATCCTCAGGCATTCCATCACACGGATGCAACAGTCGAAAACATGTTGAATCATACAAGGTTGCAAGAATTTAAATTTGATATTGAAATTCAATCAAGCACCTTCAGTCGATATCATAAATTGAACCAGTTACATTTACAGCTAGAAATCATCCACGAAGGAATCGTCGAATTGGGAAGAAAATTAGGTAATCATTTCGTACAAAATGACTCAAATGTTGACGGGGCCTTTGATTCCAACGTGATATTAATCAATGCTCGGCTCAATATGATGACGTCCATAAAGATCTAACAAGCAATCCGAAGCAAATGTTAATCAACGGATTTTATCACGGAATCTCCTCGATGTGTAAATGTTTCTACTTCAAACTTCAAACTTTGTGACTTTGGACTGATCACGAAGAAGAGATTGATTAATTTCTTTATGAATCTTTTGGATTTCATTTTTTTTGTTCCTCTATATATGCTTTATGTTGCTTTATTTATGTATTTTAGAAAACAACCAAATTATACGTTTTTTGTGTACTTTTTTATTTACATGATTTTACATTAAAAAATATTCAATTTCGATTTACACATTTTTTCTCAGGAACCTATCTACTGTGTAAATCGAGTTATAGGTGTATTCAAATTTGATATTGAAATCCATCACGCATCTTTGGTCGATGATGACACATAAGTGAAATAATTACAAGATTATTGAAAGCTGTCCAGCATTTCCTCACCTCTTCCAATAGGATGAATCAACAAGGTCCGTTGAAAGAGTCACGGAACTGCTTTTGTTTTTCACCGGAATGTAGCCCTTCCGCTGCGTGCGAGGAGCTTTTTGATGGTGCACCAGCAGAGGGGAGCGTTTAATGCTACGCAAGATGCCTTCGTCTTCACTTCCGGAGGATTCCTCGCTGCTCTCCTGATCGGATTTGGCGCCCCAGTGCCTCATGTCGTGCAGATCTCCGGCGAGTTTTTCAATGGACTCCGATGCGAGGAGTTCGTCATGCTTCTTCCTGGTTTTCTTCGCGCACTTCACGCCGGGTCCAGCGCGGGCATCCACGACCTTAAAACAGATTTCATAACATATATGAGTGCCGTGTTTGACCGCCATTCTAAAAGTACAGCACTAAAGGAAATTTGCATCAATGAAACTGTGTATATTTACACAAGTTTTGTCGGTAACAATCCAGGAGCGATAGTTGATAATAATTAACATCGCAGTCTTAGCCTTATCTCCACTCTCCCACTCTCTAAGTAAAAAATATTGATTGACCGACTAAGTAACGAACAGCTTTGTTGTATGAAGCTTTCTGTTCCGGAATTTGCTCGATAGAATTTCAATATCAAATTCGAATCGTCGAGACTTTGTACTGTTCCACATGTTTGGTCAGTTCTGTGATAGAATGCCTGAAGATGCCGAAAGGCGAAACCCGGCTTGTAAGTGACAAAACATAAGTAAAAGTGAAAAAATAGCAATGTATTTAGTTCTACAAATTTTTTAGGAAGTATGGCTATAACAAGTTCCGACGATGGCCGAAATAGCTATCATCTATACCTTTGTAGAACTAAAATACGTTGCTATTTTTTCACCGTGTTATAATGAAGTTCCACCAAGTGAATGCCAATTCAATCAATCAATCAATCAATAAGTATTCATTCTCATGTTGTTCACATTCAAGTGGATCAGCTGTGATACAGGGTTGTGCCAATATGTTTCTTTTCATTTATATATTTAGCCCTTGTAAAATTCAAACACTACACCGAAAACTTCCAGCGATATAGCGGCAGCTTTAAAAATGTTCTTTGATTTCATTTTTCCTGTTTGAAATAATTTAAGAGCTACAAAAGATGTCATTCAAAGGGACAATTCATTCAATTCGACAAAACATAGCATTCGATGTTCATTTTTCAACAAAATATTAATGTTAACTCGGAGCACTTACATGTCCCCAGTTCCTTGCCGATCCGATAGGAAGACGTTTGAAGCGTTTGACCAGCAGAACGCAAGCGTTGCATATGACGCCTTGCCGGGGCGCCGACAGCTGAAAGCAGATCCGGAACTCCGTTTCATACTTAAGAGAGTCCGTGAATCTTGAGCTGAAAAACGGGAAGAAAGTGTAAAGCAACTGTTAATTATTAGGTTGGCATTTACTCAGTAGAACTCGATTATGATAAGGTAACATAATAAAGGTATTTATGTCATCAGTTGATAATGCTTGCGATGAGCGAAACCGGTTATAAAATATATTGTGGAAATAAGTGGTAAAAAAATTGTGTTTATTATTTAAAATGCAGAAAGTTTAACATACTGTTGCTGATTTCGCTTTCGGCTTCTGGCATTGTCGGAAATACGACATGATTAAATTTTAGTCCAGCTTTGGATACTGTTTGATAAAAGATACGCTATACGCATAATTTAAAAATGAAATATGTTAGGTTGTTGAAAGAAATTAAAAAAAAAAAAAAACTCAAATAGTGATTTCAAACAATATACCAACTAACAAAATGTGTATTGATTGAATTGGCATTTACCTGGTAGAACTCCATTATAACACGGTGAAAAAATAGCAATGTATTTTAGTTCTACAAAAATATTTAAAAGATATAGTTGATGGCTATTTCTAACTGACTAGTTCCGACAATAGAGTCCGCCGAAATAGCCATCAACTAAAAATTTTTGTAGAACTAAAATACATTGCTGTTTTTTCACCGTGTTATCAAAATGTGAGCAAAAACTACCAACTGTCTGTCGGTTCGAGAACATCTGTGTATTAGATCGCCCGACGATACCGAAAGGCGAAATTGTAGTGTTTGATACATAGGAATGTAATTACCTGCTCGATTTCGCTTTACAGATGCAGCATCCGGTCGATGTGCGGTAAACCCTCGGCTTGTGAAACGAGAACATGATCGACTTTGCTGGAATGATAAAAACAAAATGTTGTTCACATTTGTATACAATAAACTGAATAATTAATCGATTTACTCATTGTAATTTAGCGACATGACTTTCCTCTGTAGTAAATAGTTGATCAAACTATCTATAGCATCGGATAAATCAAGTTTTGACAACTTTTTTGACTGTGACAAACAAGCAATATTAACTCGTTTTTCGTAGACTTCAAAAATGTATTGAATAATATTGGGTTGAAACAATCTTATCAAGTTTGTTAGGAAAATCAAGCAAAATGCATTAACTCAAAAATTAGAAGGTTTTAACCACTGTTAATTCATATATTTTCTGGTATCAACTGTCAACATACTAAAAATCGGCCGTCTCAACAGTCGAGGGTTGAATTATTTCAATATTTTTCAAAGAACTCGCATTTCACACGATCCGACGGCGGTCGGTTGAACGCGGAATGCTATTTGACTTTTAATTGATACGAAATATATCACAACCAACGAAAATATATTGAAAAAGTACACATAAACAAACGATAAATTTTGAGTCTGACCAATCAACGTCAATTTTAAAATTCGAAGTATAAAAAAATATTCTATTAGCTTCGATCACGCTGAAAGAATACAGTGCAAAACGAGTAATTTTTCGCAAAATAAACGCGCAACAGTGTTTAAAATAAATGCTGTCTAATGAAATATAAACGAATATGTACAATACGCGTGTAATAAACAAAATTGATTACGAACAGGCGCTGCAAAATCACAGAGCAAGCAAAATTTCGCTACGTTGAATAACCGAACGGCGTCTTCTATTCTTCGGCAAGGCTCGAATGATTCTGGACAAAACGTAAATAATAACTTTTCACGACGTCACTGATATTATGAGGAATTGTTTTAATAACGTCACACGTCCTGACAATTCAAAGCACGAATGAAATATCCAGTTTACAACTGTGGCTTCAAACGAACGTCAGACGACATGACGCCTTTGCAAAATGGAGTATTTCACCTTCCAAAGACAAAAGATCTACATGACAGCACTTTCACTTGAATGAATATTCACCTGGCTTTTGTATTTAATGAGATGATTGTCATTATTTTGTGAATTAATATGATAAAATTGATAATAAAACAGTCAGGAGCTTACCGCCAAAGCGTTGTTGATGGAAATACCATAGACTGGCGTAACTAGAAATGCAACTCTAGTCTCACAAAGATGGCTACCTATAATTTAATTCGTGAAGCTTTTTGTAATTTATTTTTATACATTAAATTTAATTTAAAAAGTGATAAATGAAACAAAAAAGTATTTTGCATTTTTTTAAAAAATCTAATCGACAAATAAATCATAACTTCATTCATTATAATTGAATTGTCGTTATATGACAGTGGCCAAAAATGGTACTAAAATTTAAAACATAGAACATCGCATTTTCAAGCAGCTGTTACACATCAATTAAAATATTGCCAATTTTCTCATCAGCCGTATGTTTGCAATTTATAAACATAAACAGAATGTAATATTTGTACACAGTTTTATTATTTGACTTGTCAAATAAATGAAATGGCTACGATAATTATATTTAAAAGACATTATATGCAATAGCTAGGAAAATGTAGTGTAGCAAGCACAATAAAACTATTTTCCATATAGGTGGGTAAATGTAAATAAATACACAAAAAATATCCACTTTTAAAATTGGGAAGTGCCAAAAGATTTTAACCCCTGTCGCCCAATGATGGACCTTTAAGGTCCACGACGTATTTTTTTTTTTTGCTCTAAATCTACTGAGCCCCAGGTTTTCATATCATATGTATTCCTCGACTAAGCCTTTATCGTTTAAATAAAAATATTTTAGTATAAATCCATTTACCGATTCCCGCAAAAAATCAACTTTTGCAATGAAATCGGGAAGCACCTTGTATGGATGCATACTTCATCGTGTCGGTGTGAGCGAATGTAGCAGTATGTGTCAGCCGAATGTTATTACTTCAGGCAAAATTTGTTGTAAAACCCTATCAAGAATGACTCATTAATTGTTAATGCAAATTATCACAGGTAATTGTATTAATTATTATTAGATTAATATTATTAAATTTGTTTTACCCGCCATTTACTGCTTGCCTTGACGTCTATGCTTTCCTGTAATTAATAACTTTGGTACATAGACGATGCTAACTGTTTATTGCGCTTCAATTCTGTTGCATCTGTGTGATAGAATGCCTGAAGATGCCGAAAAGCAAAACCCGGGTCGTTAGTGATCAAACATTGGGAATCGTATAAAGTTGTAACAATTCAAATTTAATATTGAAATTCCATCAAGCACTTTCAGTCGATATCATAAATTAACTCTATAATACTTTTTTTTATTCAAAGTATGTCAGCATATATTTTAAAAACTATCAATTTGAATATTGGCCTTTGTGATAATAGCTTTCAAATCATAAATTTATTATCGGTGTAATGCTTAAAACCTTTTGGCACTTCCCAGTATTAAAAGTGGCATTAAAAAGTTGCTTGAAAAAATGGCTTAAAAATATTTTTTGAACTAATTATTTTAAATTGAGAAAACGACATGAAAATTATATTAACTATGGCACAAAAATATTGCCTGAAACTATGGCATCAAAATATTTCATGAAATAATTATAAAAAC
Organism: Himalopsyche japonica; assembly: GCA_028555115.1. NCBI lineage: Eukaryota > Metazoa > Arthropoda > Insecta > Trichoptera > Rhyacophilidae > Himalopsyche > Himalopsyche japonica. The sequence goes on along the minus strand of JAHFWJ010000049.1, from coordinate 11,233 downwards.
TTGAAAAAACGCCCTGAAAATATTGCCTGAAAATATGGTATAAAATATTGCCTGATAATATTGCATGAAAACATTTTTTGAACTAATAATTTAAACTTGAGAAAACGCCATGAAAATTATTGTGAAGAAATATTGCGTGAAAATATTTTCTCAAAAAAATTGCGCGAAACTATGGCATGAAAATATTTCCTGAAATAATAATTAAATCTTCAAAATATAATTAAATATTGTGTTTTATTTGTTTAAATATAATGCTTGTCTACCAATAAGTGACAGTTAACACCTTAAAAGTTATATTTATGCTATCACGTGCGATAAAACAACGATAAGCGTAATATAATTTTATGTTATTATATGATATCAATGGCCAGGCGAAAAGTCAAACAAGTCAATACAATGCAGTTTGAGCGGACAAAGTTTTACTACAGAAATAAATATACAAAACAATAATACAAAATTGATTTTGGTTTGTGTATTTGATCATGTATTAATTTATATGTTTATAATATATGTAGGACTGTCGAGTCTTGAAAAAACACGATTCGAGTCCGACGTTGTCCAACAACACGACGAGATATTTTTCCTCCACCTCCTATTTATGTGTATTAAATTAAAATCAACCAACCAATGCGGCAAATTGTTCATTGAGATATTCTTCAAAATCGTCTAATCGAAAAAGTAGTCGTAAATAGGGTTTCCAATCCCGGGATCAATAATTCCAATCCCGGGATCAAAATTTTGGCCCGGGATTGGAAACCCTAGTCGTAAAGTATCGTAGTAGTAGTAAACTCCGGTCAAAACACTGCAACTCCACAGCCCTGGAAATATTTCATATTTGTTTTATAGCTCTTGCTGTATTATTAAAATAAAAAAAAATACGATTGAAGGGAAAAATAGTATTATTTAATGAATTGGCATTTACTTGGTGGAACTCCATTATAACACGGTAAAAAATAGTTCTGACGATGGCGTGAGCTGAAATAGCTATCAACTATATCTTGAACCAAAATACATTGCTATTTTTTCACCGTGTTAAAAACAGTATTCGTCTAAACTCACTTTCGTTCATGTGGAATATGTATACATACGAAGCAATGTTATTGACGCTCTAACCGGCGGCATCTAAGATGGCGGGCCGCATCTACAGTTTAGAAGGACAAATAATCAATGCCACGCTTTGACAAAAGGTTATCAGAAATGTACAATTCGATAATATCAAGGATCGCAGAATTATTATTTCGGCCTCGTTGAGCCGAAAGAAATATACGTTCAAGTCTGAAAATTTTTATTTTAGCTTTTTCCACAATATAAACATTTCAAAACAGTGCCATTAATTAAATATTTTGTGAATTCGACTTAAGAATTTAAGGCAGTGGTAGTCAACCTTTTTATCGCTATCGCCCAATTTTCTGTCTCTGTAAGAAGTACTTAATATTTTCCAACCGCCCATTGATTCCACATTGATTGTGATTTATATAGTAAGGAAACAGCGTTTCTTAATGTTTTTAAAGCCTCTACCGCCCACCGCGAAAGTCAGAGCGCCCAGGTTGACTACCTCTGATTTAGGGCATGCGTGCAAAAACAAGAAACTGCCATAATGTGACACAATGAGAAAAATAAACAAAAAACGTGACTTGAGCTATTTTTTCACTTCACCCAGTGACGTATGTTAGTGGCTGGAAAATAAAACAAGGCGTACAATTGCATTAAATTCGCCAAGTCATCACTCTTGCGCAGCGGTTGTCAACCATGCTAAAGTGCAGCGTTCGATATTGACGAACAATTGTGATGTAGAGTGCATTTGCGAATAATTGATTTAAACCAGGGGTAGTCAACCTTGTCCCTACCGCCCAATAGTGGGCGCTCCAGCTTCCGCGGTCGGTGGTAGAGGTTTGAAAGTATTGAGAAAAGCTGCTTTATAATTAATGTGGCACCAATGGGCGGTTAGAAAATATTACTTCTTACGGAGACACAAAAGTGGGCGGTAGCAATAAAAAGGTTGACTACCGCTGGTTTAAGCCATGTTCACGGGCTCAAATCTTGGTACAGTTTCAAAAAATATTTTTTTTTTCAATTTCTATATGCATACAACATATGTTCCAGCAATAGTGTATTTCAAGTAGAAATATATTTTAACTGGCACTTTGGTGAAATCATATTCCAGGCAAGTGCCGTCGCATCTGATCACATTATCGTTAGATAAAATATATTCCATCAGTTTCGCTGTAGTGATATTTCATTGGTTTCAGAACCTTCACTGAAACTATCTTAGTAAACTATATTTTCACTGGTAAAAGTCCATTTTCATTTAAATGTACTTTCACTGTAAAATGCATACTTACATTGTAGCGACGGTCCATTTCAAGTATAGATATATTTTCACTGGCGCTTCAGTGAAATCACACCTATATGTACAATTGACATTATAAATATCTAAGCACGCCGATATCACAATACCTCCAAAAACGCTCTCGAAATAAAAAGGTTTATCACAGCTTTTCAAATTAAATCAATTTAACAATCTTTGGCACGTTCTTCGGTATGATGCAAGAATTGATTTATGTTTCAGATAAAAAAAAACTATTTCCGCTGATATGGATTATAAATTAATTTAATTTTTCTGCTTATGGTCATTTGAAAATCAATTGACCGTGACAGATGTTCATAATCTGTACAATAATATAGCACTACACGCTGCCTAGGAAGTAATGAATTCATTTTATGGATGTACAGAAATTTGATGGAAGCTTATTTTTGACTCTGATTGATATGTTATATGGACGCATTTTATATTTAAAAATCAGGACCGGTTCCGCTCGTCGCGACTTTAATCAACTTATCTTTGATTGACGATATCGATTGAAAGTGTTTGATGAAGTTTTTTTGTCATGTTTTTTTTTTATATCTTTACTATTTATGTGCATTAAATTAAAGATCAACCAATCAATCCGGCAAATTGTTCATTGTGATATTCTTCAATATTGTCCAACAGAAAAAATAGTCGCAGTCACTTATTTTTCGCGTCTCCGATTCCGACTTCACAGGCCTGTTCAGAATACATTTTCGAGACTCCTTACTTGAGGGCGTATGTATACTATACATGGCTTTATCCAACTAACTTTCTATTAGACAAGTTCACGCATTTCTTCCGGCGTAATGAGGCCCAAATGAGATTTCAGCCATTATTAATCAAATCAAATTGTTCGTTCCCTGTAATTAATAGAAGACATGAATTGTTTTTCTTCTTAAGTGTAGAACCAGACTTTTGATTGAGACGCCACCAATTAGAGCGTTAACAATATTCAATATAATTGCTGCATAATGTGTTGACATATTCGACGTGGACAAGAGTGAGTTCAAACGAATACCATTTTTAATGAATTAAAGTAGATTTTGTCTGAATTTTCTCGGTTAGATTTCTTGCAAATTCTCAATTTTACCTTTATATACCGTTTCTACAATTCAAAAGCAATAAAGTTTTGAACGATTGAACAAATCATATTTATTTCTTATCGCCCTACAATTTTAATCGAACGGAATATGCATATCGGAATTGAAAATTAATTTTAAAAAAAATGAGCTTAGCAATAAAAAAAATATTGATAATTTGATCGGCCATTCATTTGCATATAAATAATAAAATAGTACAAACCAACCAACACAATCCTTGACATTCCGTCCGAAACAGTACGGGTATTAACGACTCCGCCATTTTATAGGCTTATACTATTTCAAAATGGCCGCCAAAATTACTAAAGTGACAATTACGCTGTTCGTGGTGATATCTTGCGTCGGTTTGAGTGAGTTCGTTGTTATACATAACATCAAATAATATTAATTCTGTGTACAATTCTACGTGATTTGTCACTAAAACACGGGTTTCGTCTTTAACTCGTTCCCTGCAGAGCATTTTAAAGAATATTCCAACACATAGACTTGAAACATTTATTGAATAATATTTGGTTGAAACAATCTTTTTGAGTTTTTCAGGACAAATCAAGCAATGCATTTACTTAAAATTTACCGAGTACAAAGGTTAAAAGGGTTAAACAAAAAAGGTTAAAACAAGGTTTTAACAACTTTTAATTCATATATTTTCGTGTATCAACTATCCACAAAGTAAAATCAACCGTCTCAACAGTTGAGATGTTAGCAGTCAGTGGGTTAAACAATTGAAATACAACTGACCGGTAATATATAGAGGAAACTATTGGCCAAAATATTAAATAATTTAAATATCCAATAATTTGATTATAATGACATTCAATTTGTATATGATAATCTCATAAAAAATATTAATCCATCAGTTCTGTTGCATCCGTGTGATAGAATGCCCGAAGATGCCGAAAGGCGAAACCCGGGTCGTCAGTGACAAAACACGTGGAATCTTACAAAGTTGTAACAATTCAAATTAATTAAAAAATAAATTAATGATTTTTTGATGAAAAGTTTTTACAATGAATGGTAGTTGCATTAAAATTTAATTGGGTCATTTGATAATTGTAGATTACTGAGAAAAAGTTGTAACAATTCAAATTCAATTTGATAAGGTACTTCTTAAATAGACTGTTTCATTTTCCCACAGATTTTGCGACCCCCTTGATAGACGCACCCAATATCGCCGATACCGATTCGAATGCAAACAAGGAGACGGATGTCACCAGCGCCGCCCAGTCCGTTGACAATGTTGAAAACAACAACGATGAAAATCTCAAGACTTATTTTGTGTGGAATAAAAACCCGACCGAAAACGTCCAAACCACCAAAGTGAACAATGCCAATAAGGCAAATAAACCCACCACCAAACCCCCGAGCTCATATGTCAACAATGCCAAGAAACAAAGCAACGCCAACAAGCAAAACAATACCAAGAATACTAACAAAGCCAAGGATGCAATGAACACCCAGAATAACCTCAAATACCCTAACAATCACAACAATGCTTACGATTGCAACTGCAATAACATCGCCAACAAACATAACGCTAACGGTGCCAATAATCTCAATAACCCCTATTATCAAAACAATGCAAATTATCCCAATAACGGTTTCAACCCAAACAATTATTACAATAATGAAAACTATAATGATTACAACTACGGAAATTATCACTACAACCACAATAATGCCGATTATCACTACAACCACAACAATTGCAACGACGGAAATAATGCCAATAGCGCCAACAACTACAACTTAGATAATAATTTTGGTTACCCATACAATTACAACTATTATCACAATCACAACAACTACCACAATCACAACAATCATAAAAATCACAATAATGCTCATATTCTTGATTACCCCTACTACTATAATAGCGCCAACAACTACAACTATGATAATAATTTTGGTTACCCGTGCAATCACAACAAATATAACAATCCCAACAATGCTCATATTCTTGATTATCCCTACCCCTACCACTATAATAACGCCAACAATTACAACAATTGGAACGATAATAAAAATGCTATAAACTCTGCTTATCCCTACAATCACAATAATGCCCATAATAATTATAACAATTACAATAATCACAACAACGGCAACTATCCCAATAGCCACAACATTCCCAATTACCCATACGATCATACCAATGCCAACAATTGCAACGATGCTTACATTGCTAATAATGCCAATAACTTCAATTATCCTTACACCGATTATTATAAAACGTTAAACATCGCCTATAATCTTGAAAATTCCGATAATGTAAGCACTGCCAACAACGAAAATGCCAACGATGACCAGACCAACATTGCAAACGAATCGAACGATGATCAGACCAATAATCTCGACAAATCCAACGACGATCAGTCCAACAATCCCAACAAAGTCGACGATGGCCAGACCAATAATCTCAACATAACCAACGATGACAAGACCAATAATCTTAACAAAGCCAACGACGCTAAACTGGCAACGAATAATGACAAAAAAATAGCAAATGAATGATTTTCATAAAATTTTAAATTGTTATAACATTCTTTATAGCTTTTTATAATAAACCCTTCTTTACATACATGTCTCTTTCATTGAAATAACTGTGCAACTGTTTAAATGATACGCCAATAAAACATTACTACGTCATTCAAAATACATTTTATCAACCAAATGCAACTTGACACATACAAAATAATTTACTTAAATGCAAGCGGAATTACATAAGGAATGAAAAAAACGCATTTTTATTACTTATTTCCACATTATATTTTTTGATCAGGACCGGTGCAAACTGTTTACTGAATGTACGGGTGATACTAATGCCTGAAAAATTGCAATGCATAGCCGAGAGTGATAAAATGTAATAATACATAGTTTAAAAAGTTTAAATTTTACTTATGTAACATAAAATATCAAAAATGAAACATTGTGAACATAGCAAAATCGGTCACTAGAATATTGCTTATGGTGTATTGGTAATGATGAGGGCGTAAACGGAAAAAGCTACCAACTATATAACATGTAAATATTTTAAAACTTAAATACATTGCTATTTTTTACCATTCACAGTGGAAATTCTACCAAATAAATACCCATTCGATCAATATATTGTCTTAGATCTTATACGCCCCGTAGTGTACGGTCTGCCGCGCATAATCGTCTATGGTTTGCGGTGCCCGCTCTTTCTGCTGTCAAACAGGAGTTTGATTTAAATTTATTATATATATGTGAATATTCACTCGAAATAGACAGTCAAACTCAAAATATAATAATGGAGCTACAAAAAGAAATGGATGCCCTTAACGAAGAACTCAGGTTAGCCATGTTAAAATCATTGCATCTTCAACGTTACAAGTTTGAATTACAAATGACAGTTTGGTACGAACAACGTTTTCGATCTCGTTGCCGAATCGGTTTAGATTATTTTAATCGATTAAACCTCGATTCCGCGTTTTTCAATGAACCCTACGTATTAGAATATTGTTTAAAACATCTTTTGAAATTGTTTATTAAAGAAATTCTCAAGACATTTGAGCGAACTATATATTAAATAGTTGATTTCTTTGGTTTATATATATTTACGATTTAGTGTGTCCAGACTCTTAAATTGTATGGGACGGATAGTTTTACCTACCGAAACCGGTCAATCGGGATAATATTCGAGACGGGAATATAATATTGCGGGATTATTTGACATTGTTGTTACGGATGCTCGACGGGATAAACCCTGATTGTATATATTCGCAAATATTTGGCACTTAGACAATCGATAGAATATATTTCTATTTTTTCAGAAAGTTCTGTGAAGCGGGCGTCACGTTGCACAGCGACTATTCGAATATTGACCAAATCATAAACTTCAGTAAGGAACACCAACAAATCACCCCTAAGGCAAAATATGTGAAGACGAATTACTTTGGTAAAACACGGTTTATCTGCATTATTATATTTATTTGATAAACGCACGTTAAAAAATATATAAATTATGATTTATGATATCGACTGAAGGTGCTTGATGGAATTTCGGTATCAAAATCGAATTATTATAACTTTGTACGATTTCACATGTTTTGCCAGTTCTGTCGCATCCGTGTGATAGGATGTCTGAAGATGCCGAAAGGCGAAACCCGGGTCGTCAGTGACAAAACATCTGGAATCGTACAAATTTGTAACAATTCAAATATAGATTATCAATTTTTTCCTTTTTCCACTTCAAAATATTTAAACATTTAATGCCGGAACCGAGCGAGCGAGCGGAATATCAAATTTGAATTGTAACATTTTCGTACGATTCTAGGGGTACGAGGTCTGCTCGTTATCCTCTTGTTTATCAAACACCTTTCCGCAAGTTTGTTATATTCGGATCGGGACCACTTGTTCGATAATTTTAAATTGAACTCGGCGGCCCCATTTTGAATTCGTATACTCCACTTGAGGAGCAGACGCGGATTAAAAAATAAAACACTGGTGTCGTTTGTACTCGCTACAATTTTTATGGGTATATTTTCAGAAGACGAATCCAACGCCTTGTATAGAAGCGGCAATATGACGCTGCTGACGGAAATGCATCGGGGCGCGGAGGACTTCTCTGAACTGGCCAAAAGGATGTCGCCGGTGATCGTCGAGGGGCTCGAGCGCGTGGTCGGCGTGCGTGGCGAGACCTTCGAGCAGATGAACAGACGCTACGGCATCAGGAAAGGAAGAGCGCACCTTACCGGAGAGCAAAATGCCGACACTGCAGAGGAAAACGAAACATCCGGGGACCGCCCGTTGGACTGCAGCTTCGTTTGGGTGCACTACGCCCTTTACGTCCAAGGCTCCAAAATCCCTTTCGACTCTTCATTTCATTGCACCAAAAAAAGGAATGCGAATCCGCCTAGGAATCCTATGGTAAGCAATATATTACTTGTATACTATGGAAGTTTGACAATTTTTAATCAATTCACACGTGTTTTATCTCTTTTATGGTGTCAACTGTCTTTCCATATACAGTTATAAATAGAGCAATAAAAAATAATTTGGTTAGCTTTTACGGAAGCCAGATGCATTCGGAATGTTTCACAACATTAACAAAACACAAAGAAATGTCCTCGTATGTTGTCACAATCACCTTTCTTAATCTGTCTTCCGTATTCCGTTTGTTTTGTCACCGACGACCCAGGTCTCACCTTTCGGTATTTTCAGACATTCTATCGCACTGATGCGACAGAACTGACGTGAAATAAACAGCTAGCATCGTCTTTATACCAAAGTGAATTAACACAACACATTAATTAATTAACACAATTGCCCGTTGTGATAATTTTCATTGACAATCTCGTTAATGAGTCATCGTTGAAAGGGTTTTTCGACAAATATCAATCGACTAACATTAAAATATATACAAGATTTTTTGATAACTTTGGCTGAAAATGTTATCTTCTCCCAGAAAATCGAAGCCAGTTGCGATTCCGTAATCCCGGGGTTTGCCGCGGCCGTGCGATGGCTGCCGGTCGGATCTCGCGGCCGGTTCGTTCTCCCGCCCGGCACCATGTTCGGCGATTTGGGATGTAAGGAACTGGGAGTCGCGCCCGGTGCATCGATTTTGCTTCTGCTGCACACCGTACGCTGGTTGGACGCAAACGCCATAAAAAGGTGATTGTCTGGAAGATTTCCAATTTTTTTCTATCATAATAATATTATAATTGCGATAAATGAAGAGTTGTGGCGAGCCTCAGTGTTGGAAAAATCCAAATGCTCAGCATAAATAATTTCTACAGGTGACACAAAAGGCAATAACCGCACAATAAATAAATGTGTTTGAAATATTGTAGTATATACTTTGGACAATATATTTGATACGTATAGAGTGGATACCTCTTTCTGCACCGAAGGATAGAATAAAACTTGAAAAACCAAAATGTAATTCAAAATAAATACACATTATGAACTTGGAACAGATTTATCGATGTAATATGAGACACCCGCGTGTATTGTCTTTGATGTAATGCATATTATTAATACGATAACATGGGATTTTAAGTTAGCAGTGAATGCGTTATCTGATATTATATTCCTTTCAGAACTCTAATTGAAACCGTAGACGGCATGACAGACGCTACACTTTCACTAGAAATAATATCGTAGTTTTCACTTTTCAGGTATGAAATTCTCGACAGCGAATCGAAGGCCGACTTCTCGATAGTCTCCCCGCTCGTGGTCAGCGTCAACTCCTTGGGAAAGGATTACTTCTTCAGGAAGAAGCTCATCGACGCTCTGAAGACGTACTCCGAGTCCCGGCGGATGCTGTCGGCGTGCGAAATGACCCGGGAGAACTACGAAGCCTTCACTCTGCTGCTGAACAAGACCGCGCTCAATGTCGCGCTGTGTCACAAATTAACCGACCGCCCTCGTAACGCCATGGCCGTCCTCGACGAGATCGATCAAGAGAGCTGCGAGCCGGAACAGCTCTGCAAATTGATGTTCATAAGGAGCAAATGCCTATTTGTCCTCGGCAAACTCGAGGAGTCAATGGCGTGCGTGCGCCGTTGCCACGCAATGCGTCCGTCCAGCGTGGAGATCTGCAGCCATCTGGCGGCGGTCGACGAGGCTCTGTTTGCAGCCGGCTACGCCAAAATTTAGTTTGTCCTACCTCCGTAGGCTTGTCACAAGTATTAGCCAAACTTCACACCGATCGCAATGTCACGTGACAGTAATGGCGATTTACGAGTGAGTTATTTGTTAAGGATATATTTATTAAAGCGACTGCAACCACATAGGAGGACATTTCTTTCTGTTTTTCAATGTTGTGATGCATTCCTAATCATCTGCGTCTCGCCTGTTGAGACACTCGATTCCAGTGTGCAATTAGTCATTTTTGTATACAAGCCAATGGATAGTTTGTGCGATTGATTTGCGAGAGCAATTAATTAACTAAATTGTAGCCGAGGGTGGGGAACCTTTTGTATTATCAGCCTTAATACAGTTAGTTTATATTGATATTTGATTAAGATTAATGTACGACGGCGTGCGTTGTTCATACGACTGCGTATATCATCATCGATGCGTCACCTTAAAAAGTGGCCACTCTACACTCGTCATAAATCACGCAAAGGAGTGTCGACCGCCCGGTTACAAAATTGCCAAAAATGTAGATTTATTACTTTGTTATCTATTGTGTTCTCGTTGACGACGTGCACTGTTGAAATGCTCCACGAGGGCATAGTGCATCTCGAAAAAAAATGTTTATTAAAATATAGATTAGCGTTGGATTTCAATTATTGAAATTGTGTACCCTTCCACGTGTTTTGTCACTCGCAATCCGGGTTTCAGTGTTCGGCGTCTTCAGGCATTCTTTCAAACCGATACAACAGAACTGCCGCGCAGTAAACAGTTTGCATCGGTTCTGTACGAGTGGAATTACACAGGGGAAAATAAAAAAAGGCTACAACTATATACGTATGACAATTTATGATATAGACCGAAGGCGCTTGATGGAATTTCAGTATCAAATTTAAAGTGATGAAACTTTGAAAGATGCCTGAAGTTGCCGATAGACAAAACCCGGGTTGTCGGGTTAGGTTATTTAAATTAATATATTTATAACCTTGTTTCATTTGTTTTTTTGTTGATAGTTGAAAATATATAATTTATCAAAATGAAGTCATTCCAAATAAGACATTCGGCACTGAAAAATGGCAGCCAAAATTAAACGTGCCAATGTCGATTGTTTGTCGCAAGTTCTTGGGATGTACAGACTTTTTTTCTGTGAAAAAAATATATAACTTACCATAATAATTAAAAA